>JAGDYQ010000014.1:1856997-1876156 GCA_021962125.1 Bulinus truncatus
TGTGTGTGTGCATATATGTATTGTGTGTGTTTGTGTTTGTATGTTCGCGTTTGAGCGTGCATCCCTATAATGTTTGTTTTGTCTGCCTATCACACCAGGGCTGGGAGTCACCAATCTAACTTTTAATTTTAAAAAAAATATCTATCAATAGGACTTGCAGATCGATAAACTACCACGGAACAAATAAATACCAACCGTTGGTAGTCTTTGACCTAAACTAGTTGACCTAGATCTCTCACTTTCTTCCAACTAAAGTCACGTGACGATGACGACATCTGGATATGTTCCCTTCTTCTCCTCCTCCTCCTAATGTGGGAACCGCTGGGGTGGGGCTGGTACTATCGGGGGGGGGGGGGTAGATGCAGCGAACGGCCCCCAAATGTGCGTAATCAAATCTAATTTACAGTGATGGAGAGGGGGGGAGGGAAGGGAGAGAGAGACAGAGAGAGAGAGAGAGAGAGAGTGAGAGAGAGCAGCTGAGATTAGAACCGGCGACGTATGCTATGCCGATTGGTTTTGCTGTTGTTGTTATTGTTGAATGTGATCAGTTCAGGCTCCGCCCACTTGTATGTGGCCCGGGGGGGGGTGATAATGGTCGTTTGTTATTTCTTTTTAATTAACCTGTGCGCATAATCCTGACCAAGCAACGATAAACATCATTAGCACTGATCAGCTGTTGTTGATAGGCGAACCAGGCGTCGTCCTAGTGGGGGGCCACTTCCATTAAAAGAGCGCCGCCCCCCCCCCCCCAAAACAAATATTTATTCCTTTCCATTCTTAAACTGAGAGGGGCCCCCCAAATAACTTTTACTAGGGTGGGCCCTATCACCTCTCTAAACGTTTCTGCCTTGGGCTACAAAATACATAAAACAGGTCATGCATACACACAAACACACACACACACACACACACACAGACACACACGAGTGCATGTAGACACTGGTGAGTAAATTCAACGTGCACTGAGTGGTGAGTGCCCCCACCCACCCACCTTTTACACAACTAGAAATCTTGTGGGTCTTATGGGAGGGGAGGGGGTGAGAAAAAGATAAATATAGAGCGGAGGTGAAAGAGAGAGAGAGTAAAAGAGACAGAGAGAGAGAGGGGAGACAGAAAGATATAGATAGAGAACGGAGAGAGAGAGAGAGTAAAAGAGACAGAGAGAGAGAGGGGGGAGACAGAAAGATATAGATAGAGAAGGGAGAGAGAGAGAGTAAGAGAGACAGAGAGAGAGAGGGGGGAGACAGAAAGATATAGATAGAGAAGGGAGAGAGAGAGAGAGAGAGAGAGGAAGAGGAAAGAGAGGGAGGGAGTTAAAGAAGGGGAGGGGGTAGGAGAGAGAGGGCAAGGAAGAGCCTCTCATGTGAGTTATTCTATATGTGTGTCAGACAGTAAGTCACCTTGTGTGTGTGTGTGTGTGTGTTTGTGTGTGTGTGTGAGTATTTGTGTGTGTGTGTGAGTATTTGTGTGAGTGTGTGTGTGTGTTTGTGTGTGTGTGTGTTTGTGTGAGTGTGAGTGTGTGTGTGTGAGTGTGATTGTGTGTGTGTGTGTGAGTGTGTGTGTGTGTGTGAGTGTGTGTGTGTGAGTGTGTGTGTGTGAGTGTGTGTGTGTGAGTGTGTGTGTGTGTGTGTGAGTGTGTGTATGTGAGTGTGTGTGTGTGTGAGTGTGTGTGAGTGTGTGAGTGTGTGTGTGAGTGTGTGTGTGTGAGTGTGTAGGTGTGTGTGAGTGTGTGAGTGTGTGTGTGTGTGAGTGTGTGTGTGTGTGAGTGTGTGTGTGTGTGAGAGTGTGTGTGTGAGTGTGTGTGTGTGAGTGTGTGTGTACTATTTCCTGACACTGGTCACCAGACCGGACGAACTGTCAAACTAACAAACAAACAAAATCAACCAGGGAATGACGGGGGGGGGGGGTGCAACACGCGTAGACCCAGTCATGGTAAATCAACCATCAACTTGTTGTTTGTTGTAAGATGTCTCTCCGCCCCTCCCTTTCCTCAACACCCCACTCGCCGTTACAGAGTAGAGCCTGAATCCCCCTTCCCTCCTCTCTCTCTCCCCCTCTCCTTCTCCCTCTACCACCCTCTCTCTCCCACTCTCTCTCCCTATCTCTCCCTCTCTCTCTAACCCTCCCTCTCTCCCTCTTCCTCTCTCTCCCTCTCCCTCTCTCTCCCTCTCCCTCTCTCTCCCTCTCTCTCCCCCTCTCCTTCTCCCTCTACCTCCCTCTCTCTCCCACTCTCTCTCCCTATCTCTCCCTCTCTCTCTAACCCTCCCTCTCTCCCTCTCCCTCTCTCTCCCTCTCCCTCTCTCTCCATCTCTCTCTAACCCTCCCTCTCTCCCTCTCTCTCCCTCTCTCCTTCTCTCTCTCCCTCTCTCTATTTCTCACTCCTTCTCTCACTCTCTTCCTGTCTCTCTCCCCCCTCTCTCTCTCCCCTCTCTCTCTCTCTATATATATATATATATCTCACTCTCTCCCTGTCTCTCTCCCCCTTTCTAACCCTCTCTCCATCTCTCTCCCTCTCTCTCCCTCTCTCTCCCTCTGTCTATATATTTCTCTCCCCCTGTCTCCCTCTCTCTCCCTCTCTAACCCTCCCTCTCTCCCTCACTTTCTCCCCCTCTCTCCCCCCTCTCTCTACCTCTCTCTCTCCCTTTGTCTATATATCTCTCTCTCCCTGTCTCTCTCTCTCTCTCTCTTTCACTCACGACATATATTGATTTGGGCGATGTTACAGAAACATGTTGAGGTGGTTTTGTGTGTTGTTTTATATAATTAAAAAGAAAACACGAATCAGCGAGCCGGTTATTTCTGGTAAACAGGTTAAATGTTATACTGTAGTTTGCTATAAAAAAAAATAGAAAAGTCCCGTAACTCTGCCGAGACTAACACTATCATTTGTTATTGCTTAAGTCCCCTGTGAGGTAAAGATGCTTCAATCCTAGACCCATTGTAACCAACACTGGGACCAGCCGCGTAGCGTGAAAATTTTACAGGAGGGGCCAGGCATTCTACAGCAGGGGCCTGGCATTAGCAGGGGGGGGGCAGGTAATACATTTTACTAAGTAGAGCAAATAAGCAGGGGGGCCCGCCCCCCCGACCCCCGCACGCTACGGGCCTGACTGGGACGGTCTTCACAGCCAAGACTGTTGTGTCCATGGCGCTTCCAGTTGCCGTGTGAGAGGTGAACAAATATTGGCTGTGCTGCAGCTGAGAACGGAAATGTAGAATAGTTTATGTAACAAAATGATGCGTAACACAACGATGCGTAACATAACGGTGCGTAACAAAACGGTACGTAACATTAACGGTGCGTAACATTAACGGTGCGTAACATTTTAACGGTGCGAAACAAAAACGGTCCGTAACCCTATTGGCCTATGAACAAATCCGGAGTCTCCCGTCTCTCAGCTTGGATCGAACCGGAGACCTTCACGTCAACTGTAGAGACATGGTTGACTGAAATATCATTACGCCTGTAAACTAGCACCCTACCCACACACACACACACCCCACACACACACACTCAACCACTATGGAGGGTAAAACGAAGGTGGGAGAGGGACAGCATTCATGTAGAATGTGCTGGAAATGTGTTCGTTCAATCCATGAAAAGTAATTTCAGGGTATCTACGTCCCCGGGCTTTACTCACAGCGGGTGTCAAAGAGGGCCCCCCGTACGCCCCATTACCCCCTACCTCCCCCCACACCCGACTAGGTGCCGAGGTGTGCCGAGGTGTGCCTAGAAAGATATACAAGAAAAGAACAAAGAAGTGTATTTGTTATGAAGGAATGATCTTTGTAACGTGTAGGTTTGTTGGGATATTTGTCTCTCTGTTTGTCTCTTTGTTTGTCTCTTTGTTTTATTTACTGCGACAAATTGAAAGAAAAGAAAACATCAACAGACAAACAAAAAAATTGAATTAAATTTTTAGCCGAAACGAATCTAAAAAAAACCTAACAAATAAAATTTCATCTGAAAATTGATAATTAGTTTTAAATTTCACCGCCGCAATCATCAAAATATTTAGAAATCAATTCTCAACTCTCTTTTTTTAATACAATACTTAATTTATAATGTGGCGGGGTTGAACCGCCCCCGGAGGGGGTGGGGGGAGGGTGTTGATTAAGTCTTAAAATAGTTTAGGAGTTGTTAGTTTTCAATGTGAAAAATCAATATTTTACAGTATGAACTTTTTTTTGCTATTGTTACACAGATGATTAATGAACAAAAAAGTTCATATAATAACATGAGATTTTATAATCATAAGTACAATGCCAATATCTTGATTAAGAAAAAAAAGCAAAAAACAAAAACAAAAAAAAAACAGAAAGGTCATTAGGTCAATAGGTCAACTATAAATATACTGTGACGTGTACGATAATAATAAAATATCGGGGTCTACAACCAGGACCGTCTCAAAACATAGGGGAAGCCCGGGTGTTGATGTTGAGGTGGGGGGGCGGGGGGAGTCAATGCTGAGTGATTTATTACACTCCCTCTTCTTCTTACTGGCTGATGGCGGCACACTAGTGGACTGTTGGGCCCTGGGCTGGTCTGGGATTTGGGGGAGGGGGTTATTCTGTTTGTCGTTATGGGATAAACACGTCTTGTTTATCTGTTACCATGGCGACACGTCGCCATCCTCGCTTCAGCTGTATCGGTGTCAAAGAAAACCGGAAGTAATGTTTTGCTCCTTTCACGCTTTAGGAAATGAAACATCGCAAAATTTATAGATCATAAACAAAATCAAATGTAGGTGGCCATTTTATGGGTGTGGCTTTATTTTTTTTTAAAAAAAGAGATAAACGAATTATTGTTTTTATGATAAACGAAATATTCTGTTGGCGCAAAAAGTTTACCAATGTTTGTTTGTTTACATAGGTTACTTTCTGTACTCAGAATTTACCTTGCAACAATATTTAGAAAAAAATGTCGTCCCTGGGTGGGCTCGAACCACCAACCATTCGGTTAACAGCCGAACGCGCTAACCGATTGCGCCACAGAGACCTCGCAAAATTAGTAAATGAGTACAAAAAGCCTATGTCACCGTGGTAAATCAGCTGTCAGTACTTGTACTTCAGTCATATGTCAGTACATGTACTTCAGTCATATGTCAGTACTTGTACTTCAATCATAGGTCAGTACTTGTGCTTGAGTCATATGTTAGTACCTGTACTTCAGTCATATGTCAGTACTTGATTCATATGTCAGTACCTGTACTTCAGTCATGTGTCAGTACTTGTACTTCAGTCATGTGTCACTACTTGAGTCATATGTCAGTACTTGTATTTCAGTTATATGTCAGTACTTGTACTTCAATCATATGTCAGTACTTCAGTCATATTTCAGTACTTCAGTCATGTGTCAGTACTTCAGTCATAGGTCACTACTTGTACTTCAGTCATGTGTCAGTACTTCAGTCATATGTCAGTACTTGTACTTCAGTCATGTGTCAGTACTTGTACTTCAGTCATATGTCAGTACTTGTACTTCAGACATATGTCAGTACTTGTACTTCAGTCATGTGTCAGTACTTGTACTTCAGTCATGCGGTACAAAGTATCCAGTCTCAAAATATTTGATTCCAGTCAATTATTTTATTATTTATTTATTTATTTGTGTGTGTGTGTGTGTGTGTTGCGTGCTAATTGGTTTCAGCGTGAAATAGGAACCAAGTCTATTTTTGCGTGGAGTTCTGAGAGTACACTGTAAGGCGATAGATTGGGTGGGGTGCTGGTGGTAAGGCAAGACTTTTCTTGTATACTGATGTGTGAGTTTCGTTGACTGCTGTTTGCCTGTTGCTATCCGTAGAGAATTTATTCAATTATCCAGGAAGAGTTAGTTTGAGTACATTCAGATAAAAAAAGAGAAACGAAAAGTAAAACAATTTCAAGGTTTTTGTGTAAAAAAAAAATTAAACAAAATGAATAAGAGTGCAATAAGTTGATACTAGATAAAAGAAAAACATGGTATGCGTATACCCTTATATGGTATAGTAAGGATGGACATGAATAAACACATTGCATGTAAATAAACGATGAAACCTTCAATAAAAGAGAGTTGTGTTCGGTGACCACAGATGGTCAGTATACATAATTGTTTGAAGTATAAAAGGGTAAAATCAGACATGAGTTTTATTCATCTTTATTTCACGATACTGTTATAACTTCTTTCCTTGCCTTCGGTTTGTGTGTGTGTGTGTGTGTGCAATGAATGGGGGATTCCCTTAGATCAGCGCACCATGTGAATTTACTATTGAATGCAGCGACTGCGTGACTGTGTGATGTAAGACCAGCCGGCACGAAGAACACTGGCCATTGTAGTTGTCGATTGTATATAAATTATTGAATACTGTGATATTGATATTGATCCCAAGTCTGTGATTTGATGATTTTCCTTTAAAGCATTTATCACTATATATATATATATATAAAATAACTTTTTGTCAAATTTTTTTGGAGCATTTTGGTTTTTTTTTTTTTGTGTTTCCTTTGACTTCAAAACAGCACAGAAGAAATTTCATGAAAATATGACTTTATTTAGTACTGCCTCATCGACACTGAAATTTTAAATCATTTTTGAATGAATTTTGAATGTGAGTATGTATATATAAAGCACTCATAAAATGATTGAAGGTTCTGGAAAGTTTTAGAAAAATATATGCGATTCTAGAGGGTGCTGAAAGGTTCTATGAAATCTCTTGAAGGTTCTAGAATCTTCTAGAAAAACGTGGAAAACTTAAGAAAGTTCCGGAAAATTCTAGAAAACTAAAAATTTTGATTTTCATACAAATAGCTAGCTTCACCAATGCATTTCAATTTAGTTATAAAAATCAAGTGTTATAAGATCAAATTTGCGTATATATAAATAAAATTCATTTAATTATAACTACTAGGTCGAAAAGCGTTGTTCATTTAACTGGCGTAGAAGTTGACACAATTCCTGTATATTGAGCTAGGTACTTCCCCTAATTGAGTCTACTGGCCAATGGTATGTTTACAAACACAGCCATCTGGCAGTTAGTTGGTTCAATTTTTTCTTGACCTATTTCTTTGCTTGTCCAGTGGACATGCCAATGTTTATTGAGCTAGGTACTTCCCCTAATTGAGCCTACTGGCCAATGGTATGTTTACAAACACAGCCGTCTTCAATAAGACATTTGGACCGGATGTCCTGCTATTCAAGCGCTTTAAAACGTTTTGACCTAAAATAAGACAGGCATAATTTAATATATGCCACTATGTTCGACTGGACCAAAATCTCAAGCAATTAAAAGAAGAAGTCATCACATTTTGTTCAAATATCCTCCAAATGAAAGACAACTCAAGATATTTGCCACGTGAAGATTACTAAGAACTTCTTACTCTGACTCTTATCTTCCTGGGAGGAATTCCCCCCCCCAACCTTGGGGTGCGTCTTCGTGTTCAGGGAGCTCATCAAAATGCAAGGTGGATGTCTAAAATAATTTATATCATTAAGGTTTATCTCTTCCGTCATCAATTCAAGCTGACTAAGTGTTAAGGCAGATCAATTGCAGAATTTCGTATCTTTGCATCCTTGGTTTACATCAAACCTTGAATTCAGTGTCACACTCTAGCAGACACACCTCTGAATGATCTGGATTTCATCAAGCGACATCTCTGGTAACTTAGTGCAGAACTCATTCCTCTGGTTCTCTTTTCTCAACGTGTCTCAGTGGATGAGAAAAAACAGCCTTGCTGCTTGCTTGAGGATTCAGATGATCAGAAAGAAGAAAGGTGCATCCGTATCACAAATGATCCTTCAGCACTTCAAAATGTAACATTAAAGGATTTTGTGACCTCGTCATCGCTACTCTTCTTTAATGCTCTTCTGCTTCCCACAAAATTTTCTCATGACTGCTGCTTCCACCAGGCAACAAACTCCATCCTTTCAGAAGGCAACATCAGTGGTCTCTTCCTTGAAATTTGTCAGTGACTGTTCCGAGCGGGGAATTGTACTGGCGTCATCATTCAACTCATCTCTCAACAAATCAGAGGAGGAAAAGCAGCACTTGCTCCAATATGTTGAACAGCATCGCAAAGAGATTCCATATGAACTGAAGTCAACTTTGCTGAAGAGGTCGCAACATGAAGACCTTCAGGACTCAGAAAGCACAGACTAAAAAAAATTTAAAGTGTATTTTTTAAATGGCGTACTTAGAACTACTCTGCAATACAGTCAGGTTAATGTGTCATGTAACTAGAATTATAATATAATAGTTCTTTGTATATAAAAAATAGGGATTTTAAACCTTGCAGAATTTTAATTTAATGCAACTACCGAATACCATAAAGCACGACATAACAAGTGCACTGAGGCAGTATTTATAGGAGCCCAAATGGTGTGAAATTTGGTGTATATATATGTTTTAAATCACAGTGAACCAAAAAACTAAAATGCTCATGATAAAAAATCAATTTTATTTTTTTTTTCCATTATAAAGTGAGTCACTCTAATATATATATATATATATATATATATATATATATATATATATATATATATATATATATATATATATATATATAGCACTAGTCGCGTTACAGTCATTGTAACGAAGATGTTTATGGCAACACATATTTACATATTTAGACCACATATTTACTGATCAACTTAATTACTTGCAGTAAATTAAAAAAAAATATGCCGTCCCTGGGTGGGCTCGAACCACCAACCTTTCGGTTAACAGCCGAACGCGCTAACCGATTGCGCCACAGAGACAAGATGTCTGTTCTGCGTTTTGTTAGGAGTCGTATTGACATACACCATGTCGTCCTTGCATGACGTTTATCTACCGGCGATATTAGCAGTTCAAATGATTTACTTAGTTTAGGAAATATGAACTGACCAAAGTGACAATATGAACTGAACAGAGAGACAGAACTGAACAGAGACACAATATGAACTGAACAGTGACACAGTATGAAGTGAATAGAGAGACAGTATGAACTGAACAAAGAGACAGTATTAACTGAACAAAGTGACAATATGAACAGAACAAAGAGACAGTTGTGTTCCTTCTCTTGTCAATTAAACCCTACTGACGTCACCTGTCTTCAACCAATCACATTTATTTATTTATTTTCTCCAATTTTAAATTGGATCTGATGTGAAACTGGAAACAAATTAATGCCGTAACCTTGACCTTCATTTCAATTTTGACTTGTTTTTGTTTTTTTTTTTTACAACGAGAAAAATCTTATAATTCTCCCCCCACCCCCTTTACCTCTTTCTCCCTCTCTCTATCTCCCCCCTCCCCCACCAACCCTTTCTTTCAATTTCTCTCTCTCTCTCTCTCTCTATGTCTCTATCCCTCTCTCATATCTTTACCTCAATGGTGTGATAGAAATGTTACCATTCACGTTTAAACTCCCGACTTACCGGGCAACGCCGGGTACACTATATACATGTATATCAACTGGTATATATATATATATATATATATATATATATATATATATATGTAATGTGTATTTTACAACAATGGATTGGATTTTGTTCCTTTTAACCTTCTATAACTTACCTTATGTTACAGTTTAGAATAGCGTGTGTCTCATCCAGGTATGTAGCTCTACTCACAGCGGGCCCCCACCCCCTTAATCTCCCCGCGCCCCCCACTATTCATTCAACGGATGGTGGGATTACAATGGATTATCGTCTAGTAAGTCTGTATCCGATTACCGGGTCATGTTGACATTTCAATGGGATAAACCATCTAGACATCAACGATACTGGACGTATTCGATTTGAGTGTATATTCAGGAGGGGGGGGGGGTAGAAAAAATGATCCCCCCACACACTCCCACCATCCAGGTGTCGCCCCTCCCCCGCCACCCCACCCCCCCGCCCTGAATCTTCTCCATGCACCCGACAAATCTATGGGGGCCCGTTTGAAGTTTATTATTGAGCGTGGGTTTTCGTTTACGGCTGCGAATACAGCCACGATCCCTGGGGATGCATTACTGTCTAACAAGTAAGCACATACGCAGTGCAAAAATTTCTGAAGGAGGGGGGCCGAATATCCTCCCAGGCCGCATGCCACGGGCACCATATAAAGATGCCAGGACAGATACATACAAACTCATACATCTACTATGACAATTTGACATTGTTTCATCCATACGGTAAGACAGCGTACATTTGCATGGATAGTTTAGAGAGGCCAAAAGACACACCATTAGCATGACATGACATGACATGACACCTCTGAAAGGAATGTCCAAGTACATATAGATAGATAATCATACACCGTTTAGGTTTACTATATCACTAGCGATTTATATCAGTATAACATTTTAACACAGGGGTCAGCTAATACCCCATAATGTAGGATATCTACTACCGACTGGTGCACATTTACCAACCGGTGCACATCTACCGACTGGTGCAATCTACCGACTGGTGCAATCTACCGACTGGTGTACATCTACCGACTGGTGCACATCTACTGACTGGTGCACATCTACCGACTGGTGCACATCTACCGACTGGTGTACATCTACCGGCTGGTGCACATCTACCGACTGGTGCAATCTACCGACTGGTGTACATCTACCGACTGGTGCACATCTACCGACCGGTGCACATCTACTGACTGGTGCACATCTACCGGCTGGTGCACATCTACCGGCTGGTGCACATCTACCGACTGGTGCACATCTACCGACTGGTGCACATCTATCGACTGGTGCAATCTACCGACTGGTGTACATCTACCGACTGGTGCACATCTACCGACCGGTGCACATCTACCGACTGGTGCACATCTACCGACTGGTGTACATCTACTGACTGGTGCACATCTACCGACTGGTGCACATCTACCGACTGGTGCACATCTACCGACTGGTGCAATCTACCAACTGGTGTACATCTACCGACTGGTGTACATTTACCGACTTCTGTCCGACTATATACAATTATCCTATTTGTACTCGATTCCTCTGCTTTCTCAAGGTGGCTAAATGAATGACTCTCCACAAGTATGACTGTCAGTGTCTGATCACTAAACACTCCCCTGGCCATACTTGTGCACTCTAACCAAGGCTCTAGTCATACGTCAGTGCACTTTTCTTGCATCCAATATTGCGTTCAGTGTTGTGTCCAGTGTTATGTCCAGTGTTATGTCCAGCGCTGTGCCCAGTGTTATGTCCATCGTTTTGTCCAGTGTTATGTCCAGCGTTTTGTCCAGCGTTTTGTCCAGTGTTATGTCCAGCACTGTGCCCAGTGTTATGTCCAGCATTTTGTCCAGTGTTATATTCAGCGTCATGTCCAGTGTTATGTTCATCGTTTTGTCCATTGTTATGTCCAGAGTGGTGTTCAGTGTTGTGTCCAGTGTCATGTCCAGCGTTTTTACCATCTTAACTATACCTTTTCTCGCGAGCTGGTCAGTTCAGTAGCTATTTCCCCATGACCTTTCCGCACTCTTCAAAGCCTTGCACTCACTCGATAAAGTCAGGTCAGTGTTAATTGATCACTTCCTCAGGTTGAATATTTCTACTCGCCTTGTCATGTCTTGTCTAGTCACTTTATTTTATTACTCTGTGACTTTAATAGCTGCACGATACTTCCAGCGGTTCTCCCGCAATCTATTTAAACACATAATTAATCGCTATTTAAACACATAATTAATCGCTATTTAAACACATAATTAATCGTTATTTAAACACATAATTCATCGCTATTTAAACACATAATTAATCGCTATTTAAACACATAATTAATCGTTATTTAAACACATAATTAATCGTTATTTAAACACATAATTCATCGCTATTTAAACACATAATTCATCGCTATTTAAACACATAATTCATTGCTATTTAAACACATAAATAATTACTTTTTAAACACACAATTAATCGTTATTTAAACACATTATCAATCGCTATTTAAACACATAATTAATCTCTATTTAAACACATAATTCATCGCTATTTAAACACATAATTCATTGCAATTTAAACACATAAATAATTACTTTTTAAACACACAATAAACCGTTATTTAAACACATAATTAATCTCTATTTAAACACATAATTCATCGCTATTTAAACACATAATTAATGGATATTTTAACGCATATTTATTACTCACACTGTTTATTTATGGCGAAAGGGGGCATGGTGGAGGGGGTGAGGGGCGCCAAATACTGTTTGATAGAAGTTTGCTGATTGATGCCCTCACCGAGAAAAAAAATCTTTTCCCCACCTCCCCCCTCCCCCACCGTTAATAAATTCTTAACAGCGTATGATTAATATTATAACTGTCAGAACAAAAATACGGAGAAATTTGAGAAACAGACGTAGCCCGGGTATAGAGTGTCCAACATTCAACTAGATGAGCTGTTAAAGGGGAGGTGGCTGGGTGGGTGGGGGCGTGAGAGAGAGAGAGAGAGGGCTCTTCAGCGTTGGGTAAATGGTTGGGGGAGGGAGTGGTAAGGGGTGGGGGGTAGGGTAGAAATACTCAGCTGCTCACATGAGAAATGAGAACAAAAGGATGAAACACCTCCTGCATCCAGAAAATTTTTACAATTATTACTTTATTTCGAGTGAATCCTCAGAGAAAAAATCAAACAAAATAAACAATTTATTTAATAATAAGACACAAGGTTTTTATTTATCTCTTTCACATTTCTTTTTGAATGTCTTGTAAGAATTGTGCTTTCCTCCTCCTGTGTCATATATTCTGTATATTCAGACCTTGTTATTTCGTGTCTGTAAAAAAAATATAGGTCAGGAAGACATAAGATCTGGACAGAATGTCTGATTCACTGATTGACAAAAAACCAACGCAAGTCCTCCATCTCCCCCCCCCCCCTTTCTATTTTGTCTGACTTCAAAGTTCTAAGACAAAAGTGAAATTTAAGATGCCATCGTAAAATATAATGTCCAAATCCTATAACCCAAAGCACAGAGAGAACAGATCTGTTTAATGTTGGGGGGAAAACCCATTTTTTTATATTTTTCAACTAATGAAATCTTTTTATAAATATATTTTTTTGTTATTTATAGAATATAAAATATAATATAATGAAACATGGAATAATACAAAATATAATATAATAAAACATGGAATAGTATAAAATATAATATAATAAAACATAGAATAATACAAAATATAATATAATAAAACATGGAATAGTATAAAATATAATATAATAAAACATAGAATAATACAAAATATAATATAACAAAACATAGAATAATACAAAATATAATATAATAAAACAAAGAATAATACAAAATATAATGATTCGTTCTAGTTGTTCAAAAACCGAGAAAAACATGGTCGCGTTACTCCTACGAACTAACCGAGATAAACGTGTTGAGTTACTTCCCTTGGGGCAAGTTAAAGTGACAACCGAAAGCAAGGGCGGGAAAGGGGGTGGGGGATAATCCAGGATAATCCACAGACCCCACTATGAACTACTTTTGACTATTAGACCAAATGTCTGGGCTCATTACCTATATATATATATATATATATATATATATATATATATATATATATATGTGTGTATGTTTGTATGAATAATTCACATGTCATTAATAATAAATGAATGTACTTTTAGGAATGTTGCAATGTATGTTTGTATGTTTACCACTGACCGGAAGTGGACTGATATCTTTTGGGTCAATGTTACCGTACATTTTTCTGCGCGGTAAAAAGATGTTTTTGCTGGGCAACTTTTGGAAGAACATTGAGATACCGTGTGCGAAGCATTACGGTACTTAGGACAACTACAAGAAACATTACTGCGAAACTTAACGGTACATAGGACAATAACACTAAACATTTGTGCGAAACATATTTGTACATAGGACAAATACACGAAAAATCGGTGCGAAACATGACGGTACATAGGACAATTACACGAAAAATCGGTGCGAAACATAATACATGTATTACATTAAGACAACTACACGAAAAATTGGTGCGAAACATGACGGTACATATGACTAATACACGAAACATCGGTGCCGAACATAACGGTACAGTAAGACAACTACACGAAACTTTGGTGCGCTCTGTTGTACAACAAAAAACCTTCTATTAGACCGAAATTATTTTGCGATTCTCGACGCCCGAAGACACCTATCCGGTTTTCGGACCTACCAGTTTAAAAAAAAAAAAAGAACTGAAAGAACAGCTCAAATAAATTGCATAATTCTCACAATTTGAGGACCCCTGTGTTAGACAGTCTATCAAAACTTATAGCTTCGTTAACACCGGCCATGTGTGAACTAAGGGCGGTGGTTCATTTCGGCCCGCGGTCCACCAGTTGTTTTTAGAAAGAAGCCATAAAAATAGTTTATATGTAAGAATGTCTACATTTAATCTTTAGTCATTTCACGTCAACACTCCATCCATCCATCCATTCATTCATCCATCCATCCATCCATTTATCTATCCATCCATCCATCCATCAATCCATCCATCTATCCATCCATCCATCAATCCATCCGTCCAACCCTCCATCCGTCCATCCATCCATCAGTTCATCCATCCATCCGTCCATCCATCCATCAGTTCATCCATCCATCCATCCATCCGTCCATCCATCCATCATCCATCCATCCATCCATCCATCCGTCCATCCATCCATCCATCCGTCCATCCATCCATCAGTTCATCCATCCATCCGTCCGTCCATCCATCAGTCCATCCATCCATCCATCCCTTCATCCATCCCTTCATCCATCATCCATCCATCCATCAATCTGCTCTTTGTCCGCCCCCATGGTCAAATTTTTGCGCCCACTGTGGCCTACTCAGAGCCGGATTTACAAATTTAGGGGACGTAGGCCAACAGAAATTAGAGGGCCTCATTTTAAAAAAAAAATTGGCGAAATTTTTATTTCTATTTTTTTTTATTTTTTAAATTTTTGTATACTACTCAACATTTTGTGGGCCCCTTAAATCGCGAGGGGGGGCTGTAAATCCGGCCCTATGACTACGTTTCAGAAGATTAGCCGACCCCCTTTGGTAGGCTCTATCTCACATTTGCACTGAAGGGAACAAAGTCATCAGAAGAAATAAAACAAAAATAATGGAGATCAAACCCACGAAGCCCGGAATGTTTCCAGAAAATTATGGCTCATTTTACCTCCGCGATGATTAAAGTTCTAAGTGCAAAAAAGTCATTCTCCCAGAAATAGCTGGGTTTTTTTTCTCTTTGTCCTGTCTATGTTTAAACCCAATTACACGTCTAGAGCAGACCTTACGTGTCCTGACTGACTTTGTGTGTGCCCTGGGAAAAAAAAAGTGCGAGAGGAGGAACAAAAAAAAACCCAGATTTAACTATGCGTTGACGTCACTTCCGGTGCTGTAAAATTGACCGTAAAATATCCCAAGATTTAGATGAACATTTTTTGGAATGAAATTGAAAAGAAGAGAAAGGTCAAGGTTGAAATGTTTAATGGGAATTTCCGCTACTTTGACTCGACCGTTCTCCCGACTATTAGTTCAGTTCCATCTTTTCGGCTGCTGTACGGAGCATTTTTTTTTCTGAACATTTGTTGTGTTGCGTGCATTCTCGCGTCACTTTGGGTCCAGACTTTTAGAAATATGTTTGGGCCCCTTTTTTAGCGATATGGCATCCTACTTGATAGCAATATATGCTGGGATTGCACTGCGGGGCCTGATCATAGGGGGCCCATACATATCGAGGGGGGGACCTTTCAGCGGCAGAGTTGATACAAATTAGTCCGAAATGAGTTATACAGTTAGCTCTGGGGGGGGGGCGATTGACGCTGTGGTTGATCCCATCCATCCATCCATCCGTCCATCCATCAGTCCATTCATCCATCCATCAGTCCATCCATCCATCCATCATCCATCCATCCACCCATCCATCCATCCATCCGTCCACCCATCCATCCATCCGTCCACCCATCCATCCATCCGTCCATCCATCCATCCATCAGTCCATCCATCCATCCACCCACCCATCCATCCATCCACCCATCCATCCATCCATCCACCCATCCATCCATCCATCCGTCCATCCATCCATCAGTCCATCCATCCATCCACCCACCCATCCGTCCATCCATCCATCCATCCACCCATCCATCCATCCACCCATCCATCAATCCACCCATCCATCCATCCATCCATCCACCCATCCATCCACCCATCCATCCATCCACCCATCCATCCATACACCCATCCATCCATCCACCCATCCATCCATCAGTCAACGCTGTGGTTGATCCCAACTGATGTAGGCGGTGAGTTTGAAACCCACATTGCCACGGATACTTCCATTTCGTTTCAGATTCACTGTAGCCCCCGTCGTGCCTCAATGGCCGTTGCTGTACAGCAGTGCTTCCCAAACATTTGGCATTTGTGTACCTACCCCCCATTTTTTTTTATTTTCGCAATACTGACTACCCCAAGAAAAAAACAAATCTTGCCTATTGTTATTATTAGTAGTAGTAGGCAAACCGTCCATCTCGAAAGATGATGGTAGCGCTCTAGGTTAGTCATCTAGTCGATTTTTGATAGCAGGTTCTTGAGTGACTCAGCAGACCGATCCTGGACTGGCAGACTCTTCCGCAGTGGCCACAAATGAAGCTGGGTGGGGGAACCGAGGGCCTGTTTCTGTCGTGCGGTCTTCCTTCTCTGTCTTTTGGTCTCCTGCTGTTGGTTCCTTACTTGTTCACCATTAAGGATGCCTTTGTGAACAGCCTGACGCCACCCACTCCGGTCGTCGGCGAGCTGTTCCCAATTGTCGAGGCTGATGCCGGTCAGTTTGAGGTCGCGTTTGCAGACATCCTTGAATCGCAGTTGCGGGCGACCAGCGGGGCGATGCCCGGTGGCAAGCTCACCATATAGGATGTCCTTTGGTATGCGTCCATCTTGCATTCGATGCACATGACCCAGCCAGCGTAGACGTCTTTGGCACAGAAGGAGATGCATGCTCAGTGAGCTGGCTTGTTTGAGTACGGCAGTGTTGGTGATTTTGTCCTGCCATCTGATGCCAAGGATGCGACGGAGACAGCGGAGGTGGAAGCTCTCGAGTCGATTTTCCTGTTTGGTATAGGTAGTCCAGGTTTCGCTGCCATATAAAAGATTATGGTCTTGTTTTCACCTCATTTCATTTATTTTCTTTTTAACCGTGAATGTTTATCAAGTGTGCTCAGCCCGGTGTAGCCCGTACCCCAGATAAACTCTTTATGCACCGCCTGGGGTACGCTTGCCACACTTTGGGAAACACTGCTGTGTAGATATAAAGGGACTTTCCCTAGAACTGCTGTAGATATAAAGGGACTTTTCCTAGAGTTGCTGTAGATATAAAGGGACTTTCCCTAGAACTGCTGTAGATATAAAAGGACTTTCCCTAGATTTGCTGCGGGGTATAATTTAATTTGTTTTGATGTATAAAAATGTCTTTCTTCTGAGGGGGCCCGTCGAGTCAGATGTCTTAAGTCAAACCGGAAATGAACTATAGTCAATACATTTTACACACACGTTTTTTCTACGTTAATAATATAGAACTGTAATACAACAATATTCGAAAAGATATTTGTGTTCAAGGCTATCTTGATGACGTAATTATTTACAATGCTGCTTTCAGTTTCTACACATTCGACCTAATTGTGTGTTTTATACTTCAAACCTGCTTGTTGTATTATTGCAAATTTCACAAAAGTTAATTTCATATTTCAACAGTCCACTTCATCCTACTTGATTTTACTTTCAGCCAGCGGCGTAGCGTGGGTATCGACCGCCCAGGGCAGAAGACGATTTTGCCGCCCTCTCATTTAGGTATTTCAATTTAATCTATACATTTTGCCCCCCCCCTAAAAAGTAATAAAAAGTGCCGCCCGGTGCGGACCACACCCACCGCCCCCCCCCGCCCCCAGGTACGCCACTGCTTTCTTTACATCTTAAAGGACAATCCAATAATGATGCTCCATGATATATATATTGGCTTACAAATATCTTACGCGATATAATTAAGGGAAATATCACAGATGTAAAGGCAGGCTGAATAATTGATGATCAGTGGTGTAGCGAGCTTAACTCGCGCCCGGGACAAAATACCTGTTGAGCGCCCCACCCCCATTCGAAAACCATATATGTAAAATATACCATTTGGCGCCCTTTTGTGATTAGCGCCCGGGGTATGATGTTCCCTTACTCCCCCCCCCCTCACTACGCCACTGTTGGTGATAGCTTGTAGGTTGCGTATGCTAACATAGGCTCTACGTCATAAGGCATGTTATAAGCAGAACACTTTATAATACATGTGCTAACGTTAGCAATGTACAATACATGTGCCAACATTAGCTCTTTAATACACAATGTGCTTACATTAGCTCTTATAACACATATGCTAACTTTAACACTGTGTAATACTGCCATCGGCGAATGCCGGGCTATTCGGACTGTTTAACCGGCTCGCGGCTCGTTTCAGAGTGAAGCACGGCACTAGCCATTTATGCTATGACTAGATCAAAAGGCCCGGTACCCGGACCGGCGAGTGACTCCTTATAATTGAGTTGTATCCCTTTGACCATCTTTACAAATTCCCGAGTCTATTTTCAGCCGCGGAAGTTATACACACGTACGTACGTACGCCCGGCTAGCCGATTATATGTTAGATGTTTATCTTTTATTTATATTGGGTCATGCCAACACTTTATCCATCTGCTCTTAATCCGACCCGCTGGCCAAATGTAGGAACCCACCGTCGCCCGCGACTTAAAACGTTTGCCCACCCTTGGTTTAATAAATGTAAAAAAAAACAAATCGCGGGTCACTTCATCATGCACAGTGACGGCCGTCGTACTAGGCACCCCGCGTACCGTCCTATGACTGTGGGTTGGGGGGGGGAAGGGGCTGTTATCGCTCTAGGACTCCCCACTCCCCCATCCCTCCCCATCCCCGATCCTTCAGTTATGTTAATAGCACTCACACGCTAGCGGCACATTAGGCAAATTAGGTTTAGGTATTGGACTGGCTCGCTCTCTCTCTGTCTCTGTCTCTGTCTCTCTCTCTCTCTCTCTCTCTCTCTCTCTCTCTCTCTCTCTCTCTTCGCAACGTGAAGCGGGAAGGACAGAAAGTGGGAATTATGTTGTGCGAAGTACAAACGTCAAGACGGACTGGGGCAGACAGACAAACAGACAGACAT
>JAGDYQ010000014.1:1876656-2044156 GCA_021962125.1 Bulinus truncatus
GGTTTTTAGAGCATTTTCGAAAAAAAATGCTCTATTGTCCCCGTTTTGTCTGTCCGTCCGTCTGTCATCACCCTAGATCTCAACAACCATAAGTCCTGTGACCCATGATGTATATATCATTTTGTAGGTCTTGGCCCAAGCCAAGAAATGACTTTTTTCCATTTCGCGATCTGACCTCTCAGGGCCGTAAAAGGGGCCTTAGTACCGTTTTTTACTATATAGGCTATATTAATAAAGGAACGCTATATCTCAGCAACTATAAGTCCTAGACCCATGATGTGTATACCATTTTGTAGGTCTTGGCCTGCCATGTGTACATCAAAAGTTCATTTCAAGCGATAGGACCCTCTGAGGGCCGGGCTTCATGGGCTCCTAAGGGGCTTAAATATTATATATACACCTTGTACGTTCAATAGCCCGTTCATTTGGTGCGAAATACTGCAGCACGTAGTTTCACCAAGATTTATTAAGAAACTCATCAAATGAAATAGTAAGCTTGTGTTCTGAGTTTAATTGAAAGTATCAGAGCTATGCAACAATTGACGGAGTTTTCGGACGATTAAATGACTATAATTTCGAATGTTTTCAATTATGAGTCCTATTTCAGTAACCACAAACCACTTGTAGTTAGATTTAAGAGACAATAATTTTTTTTTTCAAATATAAAGAAACGTCTTTATAATTTTTTTTTTACAAATATATGCATTACACAATTGAATTTATAAACATTTCCAAAATAAACAAATATTTACTGAAAGATAGCATACGTACTGATACATAATACGAAAATGTGCTAACACGTCCTGTGTCCAAGAATGGAACAGGCTTAATTGCTTGTTTTCAATTAATTATCCATTTCAATACACATCATAAACTAAGTGAACATTTGAACAATAACAATAAGCAATAAGCATCCATCATCCAATGAGCAAATGACAAAACGAGATGAACTCAGATGATGAGTCTGACTTTCTCCTCAGATTCAAAACAATTAGTGCACTACAATAGTTCTTCACTTCCAACTTCTAATTCCAGCCAATGTCATTTAACCATTTAGGCCAACTGTTCAGAAGGCATCCTACCCCTCAGATTTAATGGCATCTGCAAATTACCAAAAATTCGGAATCATAATCCGGATCCGGTACCGGATCCGGCGGATTTCACATAAGAAAATCCGGATCCGGATCCGGTTGGAAAAAACGGATCCGGCACACCCCTATTTATAAGGTTTACAAGGTTTATATAAGGTTGACAAGGTTTATAAGGTTTATAAGGTTTACAAGGTTTATAAAGTTTATAAGGTTTATAAGGTTGACAAGGTTTATAAGGTTTATAAGGTTTACAAGGTTTATAAGGTTTACAAGGTTTATAAGGTTTATAAGGTTTACAAGGTTTATAAGGTTTATAAGGTTTATAAAGTTTATAAGGTTTATAAGGCATTAACTAAGCGACTCAAAAGCAATGTACATTATCAGCCTTGGAGCGCAATTAAATGCGTTCTTAATCGGGTCATGCGACTGTTAAGACCGGCCTTTAGATTCATTTAAGAAACGCGGTTTTGAGAAACTAACAAGTATTATAACAAGTATTATAACAAGTATTATAACAAGTATTATAACAAGTATTATAACAAGTATTATAACAAGTATTATAACAATTATAACAATAACTGATAAGTATGATTGATTTTTTTCCTTACTCTCTCTTTTTTCACAGATACACAAAGCAAAATGTTTGACCACTATCAGGTTTACCAAACAGTCCAGTGCATGGAGTGACCAACAGAGTTTGCGCTTGATTACCTGAACCCCTGCCCTCCCCCGTATTAACCCCCCCCCTCTACGCCTTCCACATTTGTCTACGCCCATGGATAACAACCACTTGTGGAGCGTGTGAGAACAGGTCAGCCCCAACCCCCCTTCCCTTTCAACTCGGGGGTCCAGTAGTCTGTCCATGATGAACTGGACAAGCGAGGCGTCCACCACGGATGACGTCTATTATTATATTAAGGGGAACTACTGCGACTATGCAGGGGACAGCACCCAGGTTGTCCACAACTTGAGGGACGAGTTATCTATGTAAATATTACTTCCCTTCTTTCATTGGTTTCTGTAAACTTGACAATATTTTGTAGTCCTTTATTACTAGTTCAATATTGTACCGTTATTAACAGCACAAAAATTATACACGCATCCCAATTTATGTAACGCATAAAATAATTTTAATTTATGAGCTTATAAAACATAAATAGTTAGTACGCTCTACGACTGAAATTTACACAACACATTTAATAACAATATAATATTAGAGTTTACTTGTAAGATCTGTTCTGGAAATCGGTTATCATCGTTGTATTATTCAAAACCATCAATGTGATGTCTCGTTTTACTTTGGATAACACATACCCACCGTACAAAACCAACATTTTGCACTTTAATAAAATAAATGAACATTGTTAACACGGTAAAAACGGATGGTCGTGCTGCGGTAAAGCGCTCGACTGTCGACCTGAAGGTACCTGGTTCGATCTCCGGTGAGGACCAATTTATATTTCAGGTCTTGGCTCAATTTCCCGATACATCTCCCGTGGTGCCTCCATGGCCATTGCACTATCGGCTATGGTGGGGATGAAAGAAGGGTACCATAAAAACCGTCCCGTTAGTGGTTTATAGGATCTAAAAGATTTCATCTCATCCTTACAGGGACTTCACACACACACACACACCCCCCACACACACACAGACACACACACACACACACACACGCACACCATGGTGAAACACACTATCAACATATTTTGGTATTTGGTTCAAGTCGGCCGCCTAGTTTTGAATGTCCGTTAGAAAAGTTATGGCTAAAGTCTTGGGGACATTTACTTTAGTAATCGCGTGGCTTGAACGGCCCCAGTTACCAGCCAATTAGGGCTCTTCTGGAATGACATATACCAACTACTACATAAAGGTGATTCAAGGATTTAGTCCCGTGTAATGGTAATAGCAAATATAAAGTAAATTATCGGCAGTCTTAGTTGGGGGGAGGGGGGGGTCAAAATTAATTGACCTGAATTATATTTGGGGTAGCTAGTGGCGTAGTGAAGGGTGGAAGGCAAGGGGGGGGGCGGCGGCATCATGCCCCGGGCGCTACTCACAAAGGGGGCGCCTAATTGTATATTTTACGTATAATATTATATGGTTTTCGAATAAGAGGACGCTAATAAGGTATTGAAAAGGAATTGCGCCCCGGGCGCGAGTTAAGCTTGCTACGCCACTGGCTCGGGGGGGGGGAGGGTAGCTCCGGTATAAAGTTTTTTTTTTTTTGAAACAGAAAAAAAAAAAGATATTTCGTGGCGCCTTCGGATGCCGGGTAACTGGGCGCGCGTCCTTAAATCCGTCTCTGTGGTTTTGAGTTTTATGTAAAAACGAATTAAAATATTAGAATTTAAAAGAAAAAAAATAATTAAGAGAATGAGTTTCTCCATGTTAAGGGAAGTAATAGTATGTTTTTTGTTGTAGATTATCTTAAAAGTGAGTTGTTCCCCTTACTACACACCCATTTTTGTTTCGGTTGAACTGTAAATGAACTCATGACCTTTGACACCAATGTAGTCGGTCAGTTAAATAAACAATAAACAAATAGGAATGAAAAAAAAAAACAGACAAGTAATGTCTGTCTTATTTTAACTGTCCATCAGCAAGTTCTTGTAAAAAGATTGACCGCAATAACGTGAATGAAACCAAACAGCTGAATCTATTCATGTCTTCTGTAAGGTGAAGGTCAGTCCGTTAAAACAAATGACGTATGTATTCAAAAGGTTCTTAAAATAAAACTGCAAATACAAAATGTATTTGTATCATATCGGAATTTTAAAAAAAAGTTGCGTGTGATTTTTCGAAGATCAGTTGACACAGACGTATATCTAGGTCACGGTTAAAGACGATTAACTATCAGAATGGTCCGGTAAGTACCACAATGGTCCGGTAACTGCCGTTAATCTTTGAGCACCTGGTAGTCTCCAACAACTGAGGCAGGAGATGGGGGGGGTAACACTATCGCTTGTCAGGGGGGGGCCCAAACCTTTGGGGAGCTAGGGGTGAGGGGGTTCTCGCCCTTTTGAAATTGAATTTTATCTTTTATCAATTTTGCTGGAAATGGGGGCAGAGAGGGCCGTGTTTTGAAAGATTGTCAGGGGCCCCAGAATCCCCTGGCTGCATTCCCTGAGTGGGGGCCCATCTGATCACAAGACACGTCATAAGTTTAGTCAATTTATCCACAATTTATCAGCCCAACAGGGCACATGTAGGAGATGCCCATAAAATATGTTTGGCTTGTACCCCGATTGGAGCTGTCCTGATTCATGTTGGCGCCATGCGACCTTGAAATAAACTTGATGACGTAATAAGGTATAAAATAACTCGTTGCCAGCAGCAGACGATAAATCAGATTGGTCGATTACATCAAATTTGTTTTGTTTTTTCTTGAATTAGGGACAGTTTAACCCAAAATACTTTGTCTCTAATACACACGGTGGTTGGTCAGTTGATTGTGACCAGATTTTTAAAAAAAAGTTTACCCTTGTTTACACTGGGGTATCACTTTCAAAAATATGCCAGTTAGACAGAGCTGTAAAGAACAAGTCATTAGAAACAACAAAAACATAAACAAAGTTTCTTGTAGATCAAATCATTTGCCCACGCTCATTCTCAATGTCATTTTATCGATCGAGTCTCGTCCTTTGTTGACCACAGAGTTAATGTTTGTTTTTGTTTGAAACCTGAGACAAGTAGGTCATGGTATAGTACAGGAACTAGTTCTCTACACTGTTGTTGATCTGTATTTTATATACAGTGGACAAAACAAGGGTGGGTGGAGTTAGACAATGACCCTCGAGGTTGGTCCGTCACTTAGTAGTAAGAGTGGAGACCAACAGATGACCACTAACTAGTCACATGACTAGAACATATAAGTCACTCCAGTACTCCCACAAAGCACTTAAGTTGTCACTCGTATGTCTGGCAAGCACTTTAACACCTTAGCACCGGTGGTGGAGTTATTCCCTACTTGCACTAGGAGCGCTAGCAGAGATGGTGATATACCCTTTTCATTGTTTAATGGCCATTATTTTTAGTGAGAAGGCCATCGTTATGTTGACATGGCCATTGTTAGGTTGAGACTATGAGTTGACCATTGCTATGTTTATCATAGGGTAATCATAGGTATCATATGACATTATCATAGGGTAATGGTCATCTTTATGGTGAAATGGCCAATATTTTGGTGAGATAATGAGATGGCCACTATTATGGTGAGGTGGCAGATTTTAAGATTAAAGTTTCACAGCACTTTTAAGATGGTATCACATTTTTTTATTAGTTTATCTGTCAGTCGCTTTATATGGCAAATAAAACATTGTGTAAGTCCAGATGATTTTATTTTCAAGGATTTATTTCAACAAAGTATTTGTACCGAATGATATTTTTAAAACAATTGGTTAGGGTCCAAGATTTATTTTAAATTCTGAACTTTTATACGATAGTGAGACATCAATGATACTTAATGATTTAATAATCAAAAGTAATAAAGAACAAAAAGTAATGTATATTATTGTGTCAGTATCAATAAAGCTCCCTAATCACCCGTTGAGCTAATATTAAGTGTAGCACTGCATTACTTGATAGCACTGCATTACTTGATAGCACTGCATTACTTGATAGCACTGCATTGCTTGATAGCACTGCATTACTTGATAGCACTGCATTACTTGATAGCACTGCATTACTTGATAGCACTGCATTGCTTGATAGCACTGCATTACTTGATAGCACTGCATTGCTTGATAGCACTGCATTACTTGATAGCACTGCATTGCTTGATAGCACTGCATTACTTGATAGCACTGCATTGCTTGATAGCACTGCATTACTTGATAGCACTGCATTGCTTGTTAGCATTGCATTACTTGATAGCACTGCATTGCTTGATAGCACTGCATTACTTGATAGAACTGCATTGCTTGATAGCACTGCATTGCTTGATAGCACTGCATTACTTGATAGCACTGCATTACTTGATAGCACTGCATTGCTTGATAGCACTGCATTGCTTGATAGCACTGCATTACTTGATAGCACTGCATTGCTTGATAGCACTGCATTGCTTGATAGCACTGCATTACTTGATAGCACTGCATTACTTGATAGCACTGCATTACTTGATAGCACTGCATTGCTTGATAGCACTGCATTACTTGATAGCACATATAGGAGTTAATTTTATAGAGCAGGACAGACATATCAAGTTCTTTAACACATATATGTACTATCACTGTCATACCTTTGCAGTAATACCATCACTGCCATATCATCAATGCCATACCATCACTGTCACACCATCACTGTCATGCCATCACTGAAATACCATCACTGTCATACCATCACTGTCATATCATCGCTGTCATACCATCAATGTCATACCATCACTGCCATCCCTAACTGTCGTGCCATCCCAAACTGTCATGCCATCACTGTCATACCATCACTGTCATACCATCACTGTCATAACATCACTGTCATACCATCACTGTCATAACATCACTGTCATACCATCACTGTCATACCA
Source organism: Bulinus truncatus (assembly GCA_021962125.1). Taxonomy (NCBI): domain Eukaryota; kingdom Metazoa; phylum Mollusca; class Gastropoda; family Planorbidae; genus Bulinus; species Bulinus truncatus. The sequence goes on from JAGDYQ010000014.1 coordinate 1,883,272, forward strand.
TCACTGTCATACCATCAATGTCATACCACCATCCCTATGATCTGTCAACTGCCTACTCTCCCAGCGTGTTTCTGAACAACTTCGCGGAGTACTCCTTCAACAACGTCAGCTACTGGCTGGATCTGTTGGGCCAGTTCCCGCCACAGGATGTCCACAGGTTCTACCGGATGTTTTGCCTGGGGGAGACGGAGGAGATGATCAGTCACGTGATCCACACCATCAGATACAAAAATGCGGTGAGTCCACGCGTGGTCAATTCACCCTTTAGATGCGTAGCATGATGAGTATGACCATAGATGTGTAAATATGATTGGGTCGAACCACAGACTGTAGATTCATACTGTTATAAACTCTCTCACCTCCCTCGGTGGTATCTGGGGGAATTCCCTATACCAGCGCACCATGGAATTTGCAATTGAAGGCTGTGACGTGATGACGTAAGAACAACAGGAAGAAAGAAGGGAGAGAAACGAAGCCGGCAAGAGCAATGGACATTATTGTTGTGTATTGTTTGTAATCATTAAATGCTGTGTTATGGAACCTACGCCTGATTGTGTCAGTTATTGAACAGTGAGAGCATTTAACAATATGTCGGACCACAGCAGGCCCGTGGCGTGTGGGGGCCAGGGAGGGCTGGCCCCCCCCTGCATTTTGTCAGGCCCCCTCTGCTAATTTGCTCTACTTAGTGAAATGTATTACCTGCCCCCCACCCACCCCCTGCTATTGCCTGGCCCCTGCGGTAGAATGCCTGGCCCCTGCTGTAGAATTTTCACGCTACGGGACTGAACCACAGATAATACTCTAATGGGTCGGCATAATCTTTTTGTTCGATAATCTATTCACCATTCCGTTTATCCTATGACACGTTCCACACACATATAACCTGCGGCATTCTAAACACAACGGCCTGCTAAGTTAAGACCCTTGTTATCCAATGCTATTGTAGTACTACTACATTCTAAAGTTATTTTTAGCTCACGGTGCTGGTCAAAGGGGAATAACTCTAATCACTGTGTCAGCCATGTAAGTACTTAACATATTAGTTTTTTCAACTTGCTTTTATTTCTGTATCAGTCTACGGTACCAGGTAACCCTGTGTTCGGGGCCATGCTGTACCTGTACGTGTCACCGGTCCTGCTGATACTAGGAACTCTGGGAAACCTGTTCTCCTTCATCATCTTGAGGAGAAAACAGATGCTTAAAGTGTCGTCTTACCTGTACCTAGGTACGTCTTAGGTAGATAGATACGTAGTTAGAGATAGATAGATAGATAGATAGATAGATAGATAGATAGATAGATAGATAGATAGATAGATAGATAGATAGATAGATAGATAGATAGATAGATAGATAGATAGATGGTTTGATAGATGGATGGATTAGATGAATAGATAGATAGATAGATAGATAGATAGATAGATAGATAGATAGATAGATAGATAGATAGATAGATAGATGAATGGATGTTTTGATAGATGGATGGATTAGATGGATGGATGGATAGATAGATAGATAGATAGATAGATAGATAGATAGATAGATAGATAGATAGATAGATAGATGGTTTGATAGATGAATGGATTAGATGAATAGATAGATAGATAGATAGATAGATAGATAGATAGATAGATAGATAGATAGATAGATAGATAGATAGATAGATAGATAGATAGATAGATAGATAGATAGATAGATAGATAGATAGATAGATATATCATCTAAAGAAAGGTTCCCTCTATGCACGGTGTCCACTGTAAGACTAACACACTTTGTCCCACCTGTCCTCACAGCCACACTGGCCGTAGTGGACACTGTGGTGCTGTACTGTGGTCTGCTGCGGCACTGGATACGTGAGATGGCCGACGTCGACCTGCAGGACACCAGCGACGGGGCCTGTAAGTTCATCGTGACCATGTCATACGTGTCCTCTGACCTTTCTGCCTGGCTGATCACAGCGGTCACAGTTGAAAGGTAAATAGTGTCTGTGTTATATATATATATATATATATATATATATATATATATATATATACATATATACATACATTGCTAGTGTTGAAGGTAACTCGTGTCGAAAGTAATTGAACTTTCATTTAGCTAATAATACTTACATTTCATTATCAAGACAATATACTCTCAGATCAAAATGCTTTCAATCAACGTCATCACAATGAATTTAGTTTAGAGGCTAATATAGAGTAGGATGATGGACATAGATAAATGGAAGGCTGAAGGGATAATATAATTTAATTCATTTACTGGACATAGTGGTCAGCTGCCATCATTGTTGGCTATTCTAGATGACACTTTGGGTCCGATCATCGAAAGACGTCGTCTCAGATGACCATTACAACCGAGAATGTTATCTGCTCAAAAAAAACTGACCCTATTGGCTAATCAAACTAAATGATTATGTTAGCTGGTTTGACCAAGTAATCATGATAGATGACCATAATAGTGACCATACTAGACGACCGAGCTAAGTGACCATGATAGCTGGACCCTTCAAATAAATTACATGACTTATCGAAATCCTAACTGTCAGCAAACGACACCACACTCTACAAATAAATTAGTAAATGACTTATTACTGACCAAGTAAAGATGACCAGTCGGTTTTTTCACCATCCGACAGGTATATTGTGGTGTGCTACCCGTTCAGGGCCAGCTCCATGTGTAACGTGTCCCGGGCCAAGAAGGTCATCGCGCTGCTGATTTTTATCATTCTGTCCATCAATGTCCATTTTCTCTGGACAGTTGAGGTAAGTTCTGGTCAAATTTATTTATTGGTTTGCTTGTGATGTGACTGAAGGCCCGCTATGTACTGACTGGGTCAAAGGTCACTCAATGGGGCTACCGTAACTATTTAAGGTGGGCTATAACTGTTACAGTCAAGGGTCCCCTATTGTGGCCCCCAGTAATGATGACAGGCTAGATGTCGGACCACGCGGTAAATAAAAATGTAAGGTGCAATCCTTGAAGGGACAGTAAAAGGAACACACCAATGATGAGAATACGTGCACTTACCTTTATAGGTGACCTTGTGATGGAATGACCACTTGATTATGTTTTATCTTGTGTACTTGTCTATGTAAGCATGTCCACTGTTGGATTATGGTCAAGGCCAGAGACTTTCTTAGAGGAAGGCTCGCTGGGGACACCCCCCCCCCCAAAACTTTAAAAATGCCCAAATCCCAGTACAAAATCGTAGCATGCTTAAATTTGTAGAGTCCCAACATGTGCTTTTTGCCTAGGGCCCTCTCTATCTGCATAAGGGCCCCCTATATCTGCATAGGGGCCCCTTGTATGAGTTGATCTTTGTATGAGTTGATCTTTGTATGATTTGATCTTTGTATGACATTGATCTTTGATTTACGTTGAACTTATTATTACATTGATCTTTGTATAAGTTGATCTTTGTATGAGTTGATCTTTGGATGAGTTGATCTTTGTATGAGTTGATCTTTGTATGAGTTGATCTTTGTATGACATTGATCTTTGATTTACGTTGAACTTATTATTACATTGATCTTTGTATAAGTTGATCTTTGTATGAGTTGATCTTTGTATGAGTTGATCTTTGTATGACATTGATCTTTGATTTACGTTGAACTTTGTATGACGTTGATCTTTGTATGACGTTGATCTTTGTATGAGTTGATCTTTGTATGAGTTGATCTTTGTATGAGTTGATCTTTGTATGAGTTGATCTTTGTATAACGTTGTCAACTCAGACTATTCTCCATCTGTGTGTATTAACTCTGTCAATATGTCTCCGTGGTATCCTCAACATCTCTCTCTCTCTTTTCATCTTCTCTCAGCAGATAGATAACAAAGGAAGGTGTGAGACGGGCGTCCAGTACCGGACAGTCATTGACCCAGTCTGGCCTTGGGTGGACATCTTCATCTACAGCACGTTTCCTTTCATCATCATCACCGTCCTCAACATTCTTATCATCAAGGAGGTAACAGTACCTATCAGCAGCATCACCCACAACAAACAAGAACAATATCAATAGTAACACCAACAGCCACAACAACAGCTGCAACAAACAACAGCAATATCAGTAGTAAAACCAACAACCACAACAGCTGCAACAACACCAACAGCCACAACAGCTGCAACAACACCAACAGCCACAACAGCTGCAACAACACCAACAGCAACAACAACAACTGCAACAACACCAACAGCCACAACAGCTGCAACAACACCAACAGCCACAACAGCTGCAACAACACCAACAGCCACAACAGCTGCAACAAACAACAGCAATATCAGTAGTAAAACCAACAACCACAACAGCTGCAACAACACCAACAGCCACAACAGCTGCAACAACACCAACAGCCACAACAGCTGCAACAACAGCAACAGCCACAACAGCAACATAAACAACGGAATAAATTAAGCCAGATTGAAAAATAAATCGTTGCTGCACTTTTATATCAGTCTCTAATTTTTCAAAACCTGAACGAAATTTTTGTATTTATATTTTGTGTTTAGTTGTTAAAGTTCTAATTCCACAAATACATGTAGTCCCCTGTTTTATAACATACAACTACCACTCTAATGTCCACATGTTTATAACGTACAACTATTGTTCTAATGTCCACATGTTTATAACGTACAACTATTGTTCTAATGTCCACATGTTTATAACGTACAACTATTGTTCTAATGTCCACATGTTTATAACGTACAACTATTGTTCTAATTTCCACATGTTTATAACGTACAACTATTGTTCTAATGTCCACATGTTTATAACGTACAACTATTGTTCTAATGTCCACATGTTTATAACGTACAACTATTGTTCTAATGTCCACATGTTTATAACCTACAACTATTGTTCTAATGTCCACATGTTTATAACATACAACTATTGTTCTTATGTCCACATGTTTATAACATACAACTATTGTTCTAATGTCCACATCTTTATAACATACAACTATTGTTCTAAATTTCGCCACTCTCCATTAGGTCGCCGGGGCCAGGTCAAACAGGGTCCTGCTGTCCGGCTCAGAGACGGACAACTCCACGACGGCCGGGGGAGGGGGTGGCTCCCATCACCACTCCGGGTGCGGCCCGGGCCGGCGCAGCCACATGTCCGAGAGCCAGAGACTGACCGTTCTCCTGCTGACCGTCTCCTTCATGTTCATCTTCCTTACCCTGCCCAACAACATCCTCCTCATCTGCACGAGAATCTGGAACAGAGACCAGACGGACATCGAGCCATCGGTAAGACCACGCCCCCACCCCCCACCACCCCACTCCCACCACCCCCAGCGACACCTACAACTTCAAATGTAACCAACTATTTGTATATACATTTATGTTAATTCAACATTTTCATTTTATATTTCACTTCTCCATTTGTCTCGTTTTTGCACATCACTGAGAGTAAGTTTTGTTGAGGTTAATCTTCCGGAACTGAATGCTGTATGTAACGGGTTCGAAACATTGCGATGGCAGCTCTTTGCTAGGCATTTGCTACTATTGCATGCGTTGGACATTTGTCGGCTATATGATGACACTACGCATTAATGTTGCAATACAAGTTACCGTCTGGATTAAAGATTTTTATATAATTACAAACTTTTCCCTAAAACCTTTTTTTGTTTTAATTTTAAATAACTAAATCTTTGAACTCTAGAAGATAACTCTAGCTAGCTGCGTTAAATAATACTGACAGTAATTGTTCTGAACACAAGCTCGTGAATTTGACATTTGACAGACACGGAGGGTGGGAGAAAGGTTTGGGGGGGGGGGGGGAGAGAGAGGTTGATTGGACAAAACAGACTGGCCTATTTCTCTGCCTGAGTTTGTCCGATTCCGCCCTTCACTCAAAAGCTGTCATCTGTCATCGGTCATCTGTCATCGGTCGCGGCGAGACAGTGTCGCCTGATAGCCAGAGTGACGTCAGACATGGCTTCTGGCTATTGTATGAAGCGATTCTGTTCCAAGTATGACCCGCTAAATCTAAGTTTGGTTTTAGTTTATTCTGACATAAACAGATACAATTATAGCCAAGCCAATAAGTAGCCATTTTTTTATTTTGTAATTTCCTGCATACGAAGGGCGAATATGTGTTAGATGTTAATGAATAATTACCGTACTTAGTACAAAAGACAAATTTCAAGCAACAATTACACTGGTAGATGAAACTGGACGGAAATAGCTCTAGCCAGCTGCGTTAAATAATACTGTCAGTAAATGTTCTGAACACAAACTCTTGAATTTGACCGATTTACTTCATGAGGGTTGACAGTATTATTAATTATAGATGTCATCTTTAAAGTGTTGAATTATTTGCATCTCGTTTTAATTGTATTTTTGATTTATGCATTTTTAAAGTGGTTTGAACAGTTTATATGCATGTGTGTATTTATCCTATTGTGTGCGTCTAGGTTTGCTCGATTGTGTGTTTACCTGTGTGGCTAATGAGTAATTGTAGAGTTTCATAATTTGTTTAACTTGATCTTTCCTTCCTTCCTTCCACAGAAATACCTAGCTCGGACGTTCACAGAGCTTCTAATGTATGTCAACCATTCCATCAACTTCTTCCTCTACTGCGCCACAGGGAATAAATTCAGGCAGCAGATCCTGGACCTCTTCAGGTGCCAGCGCCGGCGCCAGAGGCGTGGCGTCCACACCATGGTCAGCAACACCCACTCCATACGTCGCACTTCCCAGTCCTACGTGGCCAACGGAGGAGGCGGCGGCGGCGGTGGTGGTGGAGGCGATTGCGTGAGCGCCTTGAGGAGGAGGAGCAGCTGTCTGAGCAGCGACGCCAACGGCGACACCCAGGACGGCGACAGCGGGGGAAGCAGGACCGTCGCCATGAAAGCCTGCGTGACGAAAGGGTCCGTGAAATGCAGCATCGCCGACGGGGACAAGAACGGGAATGACCGCAGCAGCAGTGGTGGGAAATCCCGATCCAACAACGGGATTCTCCGAGGAAGCAAAAACAAAGACAGCCAGAACCGGAAGGAAGAGAGTCACCCACTGCGGCGGTGCTACGGCTCAAGTCGCCACGCGGCGAGCTACGACGAGCCAGCGCAAGATGCGGGTTTTCCCGAAAACTCTTCCAAGAAGACATGCAGTGCTAAAAATAAGTCCACGCGCGGGGAGCCGTGCAAGGTATTCTTCAGCAGTAAAAAACTGAAATCTTCAGCGGCAGCCAAGCTGAACTCTGACGCGTGTGGAGGAGGCGGTTCGAGTCCTAAGGACAAGGAGTACATCGTGCTACATCCGACAATCAGGTGGTGTGAGGCTTCTATCCAGTCTTAACGTTTGGCCCTGCGAATATAGGATATGAATGAGGCCATATATAGGACATTAATGATACCGACAACTGGGATATCTATTAACTTCCGCCAAAGGGATTTTGGCGTAATTACGAAGGCGCCTAATAAAGACTGAATGGATTAGTCTGCTAAGGGACATAATCTCTGATTATCGACAGAATAATTGGAAATGGGACTATTGTCAAGTATCTTAGTTTATCGCAGACTAAGTAAAAAAAAACGAATACACAGAGATATTAGTATCGATACATTTCATTATGACCGTACTTGCAATGTGATATTTACAAAATTAAGTTTTATCTATTTGTGTATTTGTGTGCTGTTATCTACTTAAAACAAAGAAAGTTATACCTATATAAATGTTTGTTGCGGACAAATTAAACAAAAGCTTTTGTTTTTCAAATGTATATTTTATTTTTGCCTTTATTCGAACATAGTATGGTGGAGGGGGAGGGTTGTGTCGCAGCGGTCAGTATGGTCACCTCATCAGTGACCCATGAATGACCCCAGTGCCACTCTCATGAAGTGCTAAGCAAACAGTTTCACAAATATATATTTAGTTAATTACACGTGTACATATTTGAAGATATAGTTGTGTGTGAGTGTGTGTGTGTGTGTGTGTGTTTGCGTGCGTGTGTGTGTGTGTGTTTAAGTGAAGACAGAGAGCGAGGGCCTCACCATGTCTAAATCCGACCCTGACTAAAATACTTTGACCAATTTTTTTGAGTTGTAGGCATTGACTCATGTCAGTTCTGGTATGAATCATTACATGACTTCAGGACTGACTGGACCAACAGGATTTAGACAATAACTTCTTTCATTACAATTGTGACGATGTGTATTGTAACAAAAGTAATTGTTTGTATTACATATAACAAAAGTTATGGCTTGTATCATACCACATCTGATAAGCTGTATTATTTTGCCTGTGATGACTTGTGTTAAACAGCACCTGATAACTGTATTATATGACATCTGATAACTGTATTATATGACATCTGATAACTGTATTATATGACATCTGATAACTGTATTATATGACATCTGATAACTGTATTATATGACATCTGATAACTGTATTATATGACATCTGATAACTGTATTATATGACATCTGATAACTGTATTATATGACATCTGATAACTGTATTATATGACATCTGATAACTGTATTATATGTCATCTGGTAACTGTATTATATGATATCTGATAACTGTATTATATGATATCTGATAACTGTATTATATGACATTTCAAAGCAGGTATGATACTACATGTTAAAAACTGTATGATAACAAATAATATAATATCCCTAATGTTGTTACCTACCCCCACCCCCAATCAACCCAAAGGTCATCTAACTCCTGGACGGCCAGTATGGTCTGCTGACTCGCTCACCCTCCCACCCCCCACCCACACATACAATATTCAGCTCAAGTACACACACAATCACCAGTTAGACCACGGCCAACACCCATTGAATAGGTCAGCGTTCCATTTGTCCTGATGTAATAAGTTTTCCTTTAGCTCTGATAGTTCATCGGGGCAGATGATGAAGTGTATAATCCATCTGTTTCTGTAACCACAGAGTGTAAAGGGCCCCAAACGCCCAGCCCCCTTACTCGCCCAGCTTAAGTCAGGCACCCGTTTACACATGGTTGGAATTGAGGAACATTAAACCAACTGTCACAATGGGCCTAGCCCACTGTCAAATAGCGCCTGACAAAATGTCGCAGAGGGCCTAACCTAATGTCACAATGGGCCCCACCAAGTTGTCACAACGGGCCCCACCAAGTTGTATAATGGGCTCTATTTGTTTTTGTATTTTCTCCTCGCCCAAATGCTACATTCTCCAACTAACAGCTGTACATATCTGTGTTCATCAGACTGTGTCGGCACACAACGTGCAGCCATTACGGAACCTTTGTTGTACCAGCTGTACAAGTACACTAACATACGCACATCTCGAATTGTACAGCCGTACTTCTTCATTTGTTTGTTTGTGTGTGTGTTTGTTTTTTTAATTATGCTCAGATGTGTACTGTATACTGTGTACATTTGTTGTGTGTAAATAAAACCTACTGCCTAGTGTGAACATGTACAACAGGTTTAATATGTTAAGCGTGTACTAATGTGTAATTATATTGGTACTGTTAGATATGTATGGCGTGTGTGCATTCATGACATTTACACATTTCATTACTACACACACACACACACATACACAAACACACACACACACACATATATATACACACACACACACAAACACAAACACACACCCACATAGACACACACACACACATACACATACACACACGTATAAACACACACACACACACACATATATATATATATAATTTTAATGGAGAAAGGACATGTTTTGGACGTCCACCCCGACAGAACCCCCAACACAGTATTGACCTATATTTTGTTCCACCGTAAACCAGTGAGACTGTTATCAGTTTTATTATTCTAATTATTATGACGAGCTGTGGAATAAAACATTGAAGTATAATAAACGGATCTTAGCATTTATTTATTTGTAAAATATGTCTGTTGAGTAACTCGAGGACCTTCGTGTCACAGTTTTGCTCAGAGTCTGGTCACAATCAGTACTGAAATTGCAATGAGTTGATTCGTAAAATACGATTCATTTCTCATTTGTGTTTGTACTGACGTTGCAATGACTTGATTCGTAAAATACGATTCATTTCTCATTTGTGCTTCTAGTAGTCAGAAAGAGACAGAAAATTACCATTATTAAGCAGCAAATATTGGGACGGATGGCCGAGTAGTGTAGATACGCGACTGTCAACCTGAGAGTCCTGGGTTCGATCCTCGGTGAGAGCCTAGGAGAATTTTCCAGGTATTAGTTGGTGCAAAGTCGTCCCACAAGTCCACCCAGCTTTTAATGGGTACCTGACTTTACGTTGGGGAAGTAAAGACGGCTGGGCGTTGTGCTAACACGTCATAAGCCGAGGTTGTAGAAACAGATGAATTCTACACTTCATCTGTCCAGATTTACTTTTAGCAGCAAATATTGAACTAGAATTTATTTAGTGTGGTCCGATAATTATTTATCGCCTCAAATTCTTTTTATACAATCACGTTTGACAGTCGTTTCCATTATTCAGGTCAATGCAGGGCTCGATTTACCGCCGGGGGATGACATTTATCCCCGGCTGTGCAGAAAATTTTGTTCTCCCCCGGCACTGGCTTTTTCCTTAAATCGAGCACTGGGTCAATGTATCACAATTCTGTAATTCTGGTAGTTGTTGTTAGGAAGTTTGTTTCCCTCAATATTTTTTACAAAAAAATTTTGTAATTTGAAAAAAAAAAGTAATAATCTTTTATGAAGTATTGTTGATGTCTGTTTAGATTCTTTACAGCAATTGTAACATGTCCAGCCAGAGTTCGGATACAGGGAATGTGGTTATGGAGTACTTACTGTAAGCATGCACAAAATTGAACTCATTTTATCTCTTAGTTTAATTTATTGTTTGAATTTTCCTGACAATGACCGCGGTAATTTGGGGGACGAAATCATCAATCAAGCAATTAAAAAAAAAATATAAGTAAATGCATGTGTATTTCAAAAAATAATAATCTCTAAACCAAATACGATCAGATTTCTAAACTTCGTGGTAAAATTTTGTTTTTCTTTATTTTATTTTTGTTTACACCCTTAACTTATGTGGTCATTTGGAGGGGGTGTGGGGGCAAGTGGGGGCAAGTGGGCATATAAACAGGTATAAAATCTGTAATGCATTCACACGTCTTCCCCGTGGGCCTCTAGACCAGGAGGTAACCCACCATCTCCTCACCGGTGAATATTTTTTAGCTTTACCCTAAAACCCTGTACCCTTTACATTTATGTAGAGTTCACAATCGACTTCGCTATCCAGCTATTATAAAGTGATACATTGTATATAAACAAAGATGCGCAGCATTCACTGTAAACAAACTTGACCTGTATTACCCTGTGTATGAATTGTTCATCAGTACAATACCCCTGCACGGTCATTCGCTGCTTGGGCGCAAGATTTGGATTACATGTGGACTACATGCGGACAATGTGGATCACTTGTAACAAACTGAGATCTAAGTACTTCTTTTAGAGAATTGAATGACTATTAGATTTATCAATGGGTGTTATCCAGGGGTCCTCATGATCGCTAGACCGCTACCCCAATTGTATTCACAGAGATCGTAGCTGTGATGTCGCTTTGAGCTTTAAAGAATGGAATTTTAGCATCGGAAGATATGAGGACCGTTGGTAACCGTTAATATTATGGGGTAGGTACTTGAGAGGTTACAAAAGGGATTCATACTAACATAATTTTGTAATCTGTAAGGTTATAATACTTACATATTTGGCAACATGTGTAGATGTCATCTCGAGCTACAAACGTTGATGGTGTCTCTAGCTACATGTGTAGATGTCATCTCGAGCTACACAAGTTAATGATGTCTCTAGCTACATGTGTAGATGTCATCTCGAGCTACAAACGTTGATGGTGTCTCTAGCTGCATGTGTAGATGTTATCTTGAGCTACAAAAGTTGATGATGTCTCTAGCTACATGTGTAGATGTCATCTTGAGCTTAGAAAAACATGGACCATCTTAGCTACATTTGTAGCTACTATATGGGGAGCTAAAAGCTATAAGAATATCTTAATTTTAAATTGCTGTTATTTTAGCTTAGCTATGATGATATCTTTTGCTAAATTGCTAATAGCTTTTTGGCCCTTGTGGCTGGCGCCACGTATAAATGAAATATTTCTTAGACACGACAAACACATATTGATACAATAGTAAACGTTACATGGCTTCTTATCGGATTACCATTCATGGCTAACGACAGAAAAATCAAATAAAAATATCGATTTGTTTCTTATTGCATTGTACACAGGGCTAGCCTAAGGTTAGTGTGGGCCTAAGGTTGGTGTGGGCCTAAGGTTGGTGTGGACCTAAGGTTGGTGTGGACCTAAGGTTGGTGTGGACCTAAGGTTGATGTGGGCCTAACCGGTTGATGTGGGCCTAAGGTTGATGTGGGCCTAAGGTTGATGTGGACCTAAGGTTGATGTAAGGGCCTAAGGTTGATGTAGACCTAAGATTGATGTGGGCCTAAGGTTGATGTGGGCCTAATGTTGATGTGGGCCTAAGGTTGATGTGGACCTAAGGTTGATGTGGGCCTAAGGTTGGTGTGGGCCTAAGGTTAGTGTGGACCTAAGGTTGATGTGGGCCTAAGGTTAGTGTGGGGCTAAGTCTGGTGATAGCCTAAGGTCGGGGGCCTAAGGTTAGTGTGGACCTAAGGTTGGTGTGGGCCTAAGGTTGGTGTGGGCCTAAGGTTGGTGTGGGCCTAAGGTTAGTGTGGGACTAAGTTTGGTGATGGCCTAAGGTTAGTGTGGGCCTAAGGTTAGTATGGGACTAAGTTTGGTGATGGTCTAAGGTTAGTGTGGGCCTAAGGTTAGTGTGGACCTAAGGTTAGTATGGGACTAAGTTTGGTGATGGTCTAAGGTTAGTGTGGGGCCTAAGGTTGGTGTGGGCCTAAGGTTGGTGTGGGCCTAAGGTTGGTGTGGGCCTAAGGTTAGTGTGGACCTAAGGTTGGTGTGGGCCTAAGGTTAGTGTGGGCCTAAGGTTAGTGTGGGGCTAAGTTTGGTGATGGCCTAAGGTTAGTGTGGGCCTAAGGTTAGTATGGGACTAAGTTTGGTGATGGTCTAAGGTTAGTGTGAGCCTAATGCTAGTGTAGGGCTAAGTCAGGTGGTTGCCTAAGGTTGGGGCGGGGGTGTGAGAGGAAAAGTGTCGATACAGAAAGTCTCCCCCCACCCCCAAATACAGTGGTCGCCCTTGGCCCAGCCGGGTATGTCGCCCATCAGCACGGCTGGGACATTTAAAATAACGGCTCATTTTAAAAGCTGGTGTGATAAATCAATGAATCAATCAATGAATCAATCAATGAATCAATCAATGAAGCAATCAATGAATCAATCAATGAATCAATCAATGAATCAATCAATGAATCAATCAATGAATCGATCAACCGATTAAATAAACAAAAAAAAAAGAAGTTATTGTGTCGATTACAATTTTATTTAAAGTTTAACCAATTACAAAAACAAAAAAAAAGACACGAAGCCATCATTATTTTATTGACAAACTTTTATAGAATTCAAATAAATAAACCTGTGAAGAACTAGTTGATGTTTTCTTCCTTTTTGTCAATTTTTTTTTTTTAAAGGTAGATAGACTTAGGGGAAAAATTGTTCGCATGATAATACCAGAGACAAAGATACTTTTTTTTAAAACAGAAAAATAAAATAGACAAAATTGTAGACTTCCAAGATAGGATACATCCGCAGCTCTCAATTTTTTTGCACGACTGTAACCCCAGGGGGAGCGGAAGTATGTCCGTGGGCTATCCTCTCACACTAATAGATAAATGGAATTGGAATGTGCTTAGCTTTTGAATAGCGATACTTTGGTGCGTAGTTTGGTGATGAGTCACGTAGTCTGGTGATGGGTCACGTTGTCTTGTGATGAGTCACGTAGTTTGGTGATGAGTCACGTTGTCTGGTGATGAGTCACGTTGTCTTGTGATGAGTCACGTAGTTTGGTGATGAGACACGTTGTCTGGTGATGAGTCACGTTGTCTTGTGATGAGTCACGTAGTTTGGTGATGAGTCACGTTGTCTGGTGATGAGTCACGTAGTATTGTGATGAGTCACGTAGTATTGTGATGAGTCACGTAGTCTGGCGATGAGTCACGTTGTCTTGTGATGATTCACGTAGTATTGTGATGAGTCACGTAGTCTGGCGATGAGTCACGTTGTCTTGTGATGATTCACGTAGTATTGGTAGGGATGAGTCACGTTGTCTTGTGATGAGTCACGTTGTCTGGGTGATGAGTCACGTAGTCTGGCTATGAGTCACGTAGTCTGGCGATGAGTCACGTTGTCTTGTGATGATTCACGTAGTATTGTGATGAGTCATGAAGTCTGGCGATGAGTCACGTTGTCTGGTGATGATTCACGTAGTATTGTGATGAGTCACGTAGTCTGGTGATGAGTCACGTAGTCTGGTGATGATTCACGTAGTCTGGTGATGAGTCACGTAGTCTGGTGATGAGTCACGTAGTCTGGCGATGAGTCACGTTGTCTGGTGATGAGTCACGTTGTCTGGTGATGAGTCACGTAGTCTGGTGATGAGTCACGTAGTCTGGCGATGAGTCACGTTGTCTGGTGATGAGTCACGTTGTCTGGTGATGATTCACGTAGTCTGGCGATGAGTCACGTAGTGCTGGCGATGAGTTACGTTGTCTTGTGATGAGTCACGAAGTCTGGCTATGAGTCACGTAGTTTGGTGATGAGTCACGTAGTCTGGTGATGAGTCACGTAGTCTGGTGATGAGTCAAGTAGTGCTGGCGATGAGTTACGTTGTCTTGTGATGAGTCACGTAGTCTGGCTATGAGTCACGTAGTCTGGCTTTGATTCACGTAGTCTGGTGATGGATCACGTTGTCTTGTGATGAGTCACGTAGTCTGGTGATGAGTCACGTAGTCTGGTGATGGATCACGTTGTCTTGTGATGAGTCTTGTAGTCTGGTGATGAGTCACGTAGTCTGGTGATGGGTCACGGTGTCTTGTGATGAGTCACGTAGTCTGGTGATGAGTCACGTAGTCTGGTGATGAGTCACGTAGTCTGGTGATGACTCACGTAGTCTAGTGATGAGTCACGTAGTCTAGTGATGAGTCACGCAGTAAACTGTCGAGCTACTTCAAACGCCAGGTTCTTTTTAACGAAATTTATGTTTCCTTTTACCCCATCAATGGGCGGGATTTCCCGTACCCCCTGGGGGAACGCCTACTATCAATTGAGAACCGCGGGGGGAGGGGGGGAAAGGGATACATCTGGTTTAACAGAAAGGTCATCCTAACCGGAATCGGTTCCGTGTTTGTTTGTTTTTTTTTGTTAGAAATCGGCTTCAACATTGACGCCACTTTCGTCTAGTCTGAGCGTCTGCTTTATTACGCCAATCTTTGAACCGGAAAATACTTCGAAACTTCCGTTTATATTAAATGTATACCATGACTTGTCCTGCAATCTTTTTATATTGTACGGGTTTTTTTCAAAATACTTAAATAGTTCCCCCCACAGCCAAGGTTTCACATTAGCCTCGCTCTCGGCCTTCAGAGCTGCGTAAAACGGAACAGATTCGTTTCCGAAACGATATGTGAAGTACAAGGGCGATTGGATAATATTATGTTGAAAGTGAAAGTTCACAGGTGAAAACCTATCGTTCAGATCATGAATATTTAGATATCCGCCGAACTCTGCGGAAAACTCCACAGCAACGACAGCAGTGTATGATACGATTGTTTTTGCTTTGGCTACGAGCAAAACGTAGTTACATTCCGATTTCGGAGGAATGAATATTGGGATTTTTTTCATGTCAACTTTCGTTTCGTTTATCGCGCTAGTCTGCGCTACAGTGTAATCGGACACTTGCAATTTAGATCGATACTTGATGAAATCGTCATCGCCCAGTGGGATGTGAAACTCGTAGTCAGGGGAGCACCCGGGGCAGGCGTGAAAACTTTTCAATACAGTGTGATTAATGGTGATTGTTCTTGGCTCAAACTTCGACACGTTGAGATTGACGATTAGTTTCGAGCTGTCCATGTTAGTGAACCGTCCATTACTGTAGATATCTGCCGCTAAGGTTTGGCTAACGGGTACACCATACTTGACGTCACGAACTTTTAGACGCCAGTTCCCGTAAACGATTTTGAGCCTTTTTTGACAATCGGGATCCGAGCAGTTCTTGCCATCATCAGACACCTTGGAGTTAGCCTGAAAATTATCACCGTGCCTGACAAAATCCTCCCCACAAACCGCGCCTCTGTAACCCTTGCAATAACTGAAGCCCAAGTGATCCGCCAACGAGGCCATGTGTGGCAATGTCCTCTCCATGATGGTCGTCTTTACATCTTCCAATGTTTGTATTTCCCGCGGAAGCATTGAGCAGCACCGCATTTTGTCTAAATACGTCACCGTGTTACCACGTGATTTGTAGAGTCCTGTGAGCAAGAAGTCCGGACGACAATCGCACGTTCTTTTTTTGGCAACGCAATCATTTACGTCATCGACGTAACAGTCTTTATAGTCCAGCGGATGTCCGGCAGGTCTCACACAACGTCCAACTACTATATCTGAATAATTCGCGGTGATTTTATTCAGTGTGTTCGGTCTGGTCAAACCAGAAATGAAGTAGCCACTAGGACAATCAGCCCATCGATCCTTGTCAGGCCACGCAACGGTCCAGTCTGCGAATTCGACCACTTTCTCCTGGTCATACGACAGGTCGGGTAAATCGCAGCAGTTTATGCCTGCCATCGCTCTACCAAACGATTTGTGGGGTTCACTGACCACTCTGCGGACGATTTGAAGAGAATCACAAGACGTGGTATGTTGAGGAGATGGTGTAGACCAGAGAACAAATTTGCAGACACAGCTGACAGAGCCGAGAATTTCAACGAACAGATTGACTTGACTTGAAAGAAAATCATTTTGTGACGACCTGAGAGGAAATATGAAGTGCAAAGCAAAATTATGTCATATATATAATATATATATATATATATATATATATATATATATATATATATATATATATATATATATATATTTAGGGTGGGTCAAAAAAATTTTTTTATTAAAACATTATTAAAAAGTTGTTACATCATGGTAGTACATGGAATATGTACAAATATTTGAAAACTACATAGTTTTACTACTCCCAACTTTTGTTCGAAATTTTAACTATATTTACTGTGAGTTTTTGGTGAATGAACTTATTAAATGCGTGACCTAGGCTATTCAAAAAGAAATGATATGCATGTTTTAGGTTGTTAGGTTTGATAATGATGTTATGATGTTGGAGGCGTTACTGTGGTAGCGTGTCTCTTATTCCGCACACAAACAATTTTGAATTCTGTATTATTGTTGCCTGTGATGACTTGTGTTAAACAGCACCTGATAACTATCATTATATAATCTGATAACTGTATTATATGACATCTGATAGCTGTATTATGTGACATATGATGACTGTATTATAAGACATATGATAACTGTATTATATGACATCTGATTAACTTTATTATATGACATCTGGTAACTGTATTACTATGTCATCTGGTAACAATATTATATGTCATCTGGTGACAACATTTATGCTGTCTACTATAATATGATATCTGATAACTGTATTATATGACATGTGATAACTGTATTATATGACATTTCATAGCAGGTATTATACTGCATGTTATAAACTGTATGATAACAAATAATATATTATCCTAAATGTTGTTAACCTACCCCAATCATCCCGAAGGTCAAGCTAACTCCTAGGTGAAACCCGTATGGTCTGCTAAGCCAACTCACCCCCCCCACCCACACTTACACTACCTTACATACATCTTCAGTACAAGTACACACAGAGTCACTAAAGTTAGACCAACGGCCAACACCCACTGAATAGGTCACAGCGTTCCATCTGTCCTGATGTAATAAGTTTTCCTTTAGCTCTAATAGTTCATCGGGACAGATGATGGAAATCTCAGAGATCACATCTGTTTCTGTCAACCACTGGGAGTGTAAAGGGGGCCCCAAAGGACAAGCCTCCCTTACTTGCCCAACTTAAGTCAGGCACCCGTTTACACGTGGTTGGACTTGAGGAACATTAAACCAGCTGTCACAAAGGGCCTAGCCCACTGTCCAAATTGGCCTAGCCAGCTGTCACAATGGGCCTAGCCCACTGTCCGAATTGGCCTAGTCAACTGTTACAATGGGCCTAGCCCACTGTCAAATAGCGCCTGACAAAATGTCGCAGAGGGCCTAACCTAATGTCACAATGGGCCCCACCAAGTTGTCACAATGGGCCTTTACCACGTGTATAATGGGCTCTATTTGTTTTTAATATTTTCTCCTCTTCTAAATGCTACATTCTCCAACTAACAGCTGTACATATCTGTGTTCATCAGACTGTGTCGGCACACAACTTGCAGCCATTACGGAACCTTTGTTGTACTGTACACTAACATACGCACATCTCGAGTTGTACAGCCGTACTTATTCGTTTGTTTGTTTGTGTGTGTGTTTGTTTTTTCAATTTTGCTCAGATTTGTACATGTACATTTGTTGTGTGTAAATAAAATATACTGTCTAATGTGAACATGTACAACAGGTTTAATATGTTAAGTGTGTACTAATGTGTAATTATATTGCGTACTGATAGATATGTATGGCGTGTGTGCATTCATGACATTTACACATTTCATTACTACACACACACACACACACATACACAAACACACACACACATATATATACACACACACATACACACAAACACACACACACATACACACACATACACACACATACACAAACACACACACACACACATATATATACACACACACATATATACACACACATACACAAACACACACACACACATATATATACACACACACATACACACAAACACACACACACACACACATACACACACATACACACACACACATATAATTTTAATGGAGAAAGGACATGTTTTGGACGTCTAACCCGACAGAACCCCCAACACAGTATTGACCTATATTTTGTTCCATCGTAAACCAGTGAGACTGTTATCAGTTTTATTCTTCTAATTATTATGACGAGCTGTGGAATAAAACATTGAAGTATAAAAAACGAATCTTAGCATTTATTAAATTGTAAAATCTGTCTGTTGAGTAACTCGAGGACCTTAGTGTCACAGTATCTGTTTGAAACAAATTGAGACCTTGAGGACCGTCGTGTCACAGTATCTGTTTGAAACAAATTGAGACCTTGAGGACCTTAGTGTCACAGTATCTGTTTGAAACAAATTGAGACCTTGAGGACCGTCGTGTCACAGTATCTGTTTGAAACAAATTGAGATTCTTCGTGTCAAAGTTTGGCTCAGAGTCTGGTCACAGTCAGTTCTGAAATTGCAATGAGTTGATTCGTAAAGTACGACTCATTTCTCATTTGTGGTTCTAATATCAGAAAGAGACAGAAAATTACAATGATTAAGCAACAAATATTTGGACGGATGGCCGAGTAGTGTAGATACGTGACTGTCAACCTGAGAGTCCTGGGTTCGATCCTCGGTGAGAGCCTTGGAAAATGTTCCAGGTGTTAGTTGGTGCAAAGTCGTCCCACAAGTCCACCCAGCTTTAAATGGGTACCTGACTTTAAGTTGGGAAGTAAAGGAGGCTGGGCGTTGTGCTAACCACACAATCCCTTCATATGCCGAGGTTATAGAAACAGATGAATTCTACACTTCATCTGTCCAGATTTACTTTTAGCAGCATATATTGGACTAGAATTTATTTAGTGTGGTCCGATTATTTATTGCCTCAAATTTTTTTTATACAATCACGTTTGACAGTCGTTTCCATTATTTAGGTAAATGCAGTGCTCGATTTACCGCCTGGGATGACATTTATCCCCGGCTCTGCAGAAAATTTTGTTCAACCCCGGCACTGGTTTTTTCTTAAATCGAGCACTGGGTAAATGTATCACAATTCTGTAATTCTGGTAGTTGTTGTTGGGTAGTTTGTTTCCCTCAATATTTTTACAAAAAAACTTGTAATCTTTTATGAAGTGTTGTTGATGTCGGGTTAGATTCTTTACAGTAATTGTAACACGTCCAGCCAGAGTTTGGATACAGAGAATGTGCTGATGGAGCACTGTAAGCGTACACAAAATTGAACTCTTTTTATCTCTTAGTTTAATTTATTGTTTGAATTTTCCTGACAATCACCGCGGTAATTTGGGTGACGAAATCATCAATCAAGCAATAAAAAAAAAATTATAAGTAAATGTATGTGTATTTCAAAAAATAATAATCTCTAAACTAAATATGATCAGATTTCTAAACTTCGTGGTAAAATTTTGTTTTTCTTTATTTTATTTTTGTTTACACCCTTAACTTATGTGGTCATTTGGAGGGAAGTGGGGTGGGGCAAGTGGGCATATAAACAGGTATAAAATATGTAATGCATTCACACGTCTTCCCCGTGGGCCTCTAGACCTGGAGGTAACCCATCTCCTCACCGGTGAATATTTTTTAGCTTTACCTAAAACCCTGTACCCTTTACATTTATGTCGAGTTCACAATCGACTTCGCTATCCAGCTATTATAAAGTGATACATTGTATATAAACAAAGATGTATAGCATTCACTGTAAACAAACTTGACCTTTATTACCCTGTATGAATTGTTCGTCAGTACAATACCCTTGCGCGGTAATTCGCTGCTTGGGCGCAAGATTTGGATTACATGTGGACTACTTGCGGACAATGTGGATCACTTGTAACAAACTGAGATCAAGTACTTCTTTTATAGAATTGAATGACTATTAGATTTATCAATGGGTGTTGTCCGGGGGTTCTCATGATCGCTAGACCGCTACCCCAATTGCATTCACAGAGATCGTAGTTGTGATGTCGCTTTGAGCTTTAAAGAATGGAATTTTAGCATCGGAAGATGTGAGGACCGTTGGTAACCGTTAATATTATGGGGTGGGTACTTGAGAGGGTACAAAAGGGATTCATACTAACTTAATTTTGTAATCTGTAAGGTTATAATACTTACATATTTGACAACATGTGTAGATGTCATCTCGAGCTACAAACGTTGATGGTGTCTCTAGCTGCATGTGTAGATGTTATCTTGAGCTACAAAAGTTGATGATGTCTCTAGCTACATGTGTAGATGTCATCTTGAGCTTAGAAAAACGTGGACCATCTTAGCTACATTTGTAGCTACTATATGGGGAGCTAAAAGCTATAAGAATATCTTAATTTTAAATTGCTGTTATTTTAGCTTAGCTATGATGATATCTTTACATAAAATGCTAATAGCTTTTTGGCCCTTGTTGCTGGCTTTATACATATAAATGAAATCATTTCTGAGCCACGACAAACACTATTGATACCAATGGTAAACGTTACACGACTTCTTATTTAGTTACCATTCACAGCTAACGACAGAGAAAATCCAGCAAAAATATCGATTTGTTTTAACTGCTTTGCGTACACAGGGCTAGCCTAAGGTTAGTGTGGACCTAAGGTTAGTGTGGACCTAAGGTTAGTGTGGACCTAAGGTTAGTGTGGACCTAAGGTTGGTGTGGACCTAAGGTTGATGTGGGCCTAAGGTTAGTGTGGGGCTAAGTCTGGTGATAGCCTAAGGTCGGGGGCCTAAGGTTAGTGTGGACCAAAGGCTGATGTGGGCCTAAGGTTAGTGTGGGGCTAAGTCTGGTGATAGCCTAAGGTCGGGGGCCTAAGGTTAGTGTGGACCTAAGGTTGGTGTGGACCTAAGGTTGAAGTATTGGACCTAAGGTTGATGTGGGCCTAAGGTTAGTGTGGTGCTAAGTCTGGTGACCTAGCCTAAGGTCGGGGGGCTAAGGTTAGTATTGGACCTACTCAGGTTGATGACATGGACCACAAGGTTGGTGTGGGCCTAAGGTTGGTGTGGGCCTAAGGGTGAGTGTACCAGACTAAGTCTGGTAACAGGAATAAGGCCTGGGGTCTCAGGTAAGTGTGGACCTAAGGTCAGGTGTGGGCCTAGGTTGGTGTGAACCTAGGAGATTGGTGTGTGGGCCTAAGGTTAGTGTGGTTTTAAGGTTGGGTGTGCCCAGGCCTAAAGCTAGTGTGGAACTAAGGTTAGTGTGGGCCTAAGATTAGTGTGGGGGCTCAAGGTTAATGGTGATTGCCCCCTAAGGCTAGTGTGGGCCTAAGTTAGTGTGGGGCTAAGTTTGGTGATGGTCTAAGGTTAGTCTTGGGCCCTAAGGATTGGTATGGAACTTAGTTTGGTGATGGTCTAAGGTTAGTGTGGGCTAAGGTTGGTATGGGACTCAGTTTGGTGATGGTCTAAGGTTGAGTATTGGGCCTAATGCTCTAGTGTAGGGCTAAGTCGGGTGGTTACCTAAGGTTGGGGCGGGGGTGGGAGGGGAAAAGGAGTGTCGATACAGAAAGTCTCCTTCCACCCCAAATCAGTGGTCGCCCTTAGCCACTATTTAGCCGGGTATATCGCCCATCATCACGGCTGGGACATTTAAAATAACGGCTCATTTTCAAAGCTGGTGTGATAAATCAATGAATCAATCAATGAATCAAACAATGGATCTAAATCAATGAATCAATCAATGAATCAAACAACAGATCAATCGTGAAGCAATCAATGAGCAATCAAAGAATCAATCAATGAATCAATCAACCAATCCAATCAATGAATCAATCAATGGATCGATCAACCGATTAAATAAACAAAAAAAAAGAAGTTAGTGATAATTACATTTTTATTTAAAAGTTTAACCAATTACAAAAAACAAAAAAAAAAAGACTACGAAACCATCATTATTTTATTGATGAGACTTTATAGAGAATTCAAATAAAACAACCTGTGAAGAACTAGTTTTTTTCCTTATATGTCAATTTTTTTTTAAAGGTAGATGGACTTAGGGGAAAAATTGTTCGCATGATAATACCAGAGACAAAGATACGTTTTTTCGCAAAACAGAAAAATAAAATAGACAAAATTCGTAGAACTTCCAAGATAGTATACATCACAAGAGCTCTCAATTTTACCGCACGACTGTCGCCACAAGGGGTGCGGAAATCGTAATACCATAGAACTATCCTCTCACACTAATAGAATAAATGGAATTGGAATGTGCTTAGCTTTTGAACTGGCGATACTTTGGTGCGTCAGTTTGAGTGATGAGTCTGATGCTGCAATGTGGTGAAGGTCACGTTGCTTGTGATGAGTCACCGTCAGTCTCAGTGATGAGTCACGTTGTCTTATCGAAGAGTCACATGGTCTGGCGATGCAGTCATGTGGTCTGGTGATGAGTCACGTAGTCTGGCAGTGAGTCACGTAGTCAGTGATGAGTCACGATAACTTGTGATGAGTCACGCAGTCTGGCGATGAGTCACGCAGTCTGGTGATGAGTCACGTTGTCTTGTGATGAGTCACGTAGTCTGGTGATGGATCACGTAGTCTGGTGATAAATCACGAAGTCTGGTGATGAATCACGTAGTCTGGTGATGGGTCACGTTGTCTTGTGATGAGTCACGTAGTATTGTGATGAGTCACGTAGTCTGGCGATGAGTCACGTTATCTTGTGATGGGTCACGTAGTCTGGTTATGCGTCACGTAGTATGGTGATGAGTCACGTAGTCTGGTGATGAGTCACGTAGTCTGGTGATGAGTCACGCAGTAAACTGTCGAGCTACTTCAAACGCCAGGTTCTTTTTAACGAAATTTATGTTTCCTTTTACCCCATCAATGGGCGGGATTTCCTGCGTACCCCCTGGGGGAACGCCTACTATCAATTGAGAACCGCGGGATGGGGGGAGGGGGGATACATCTGGTTTAACAGAAGAGGTCATCCTAACTGGAGTCCCGGTTCCGTGTTTAGTTTTTTTGTTAGAAATCTGGCTTCATCATTGACGCCACTTTCGTCTAGTCCTGAGCGTCTGCTTTATTACGCCAAATCTACGAACCGGAAAATACTTCGAAACTTCCATTTAACATCTTAAATGCTGTACAATGACTTGTCCTGCAATCTTTTGCTTTGTTGATACGGTTTTCACAAATATTTAAATAGGTCTTCACGGCCAAAGGTTTCACATTAGCCTCGCTCTCGGCTTTCAGAGCTGCGTAAAACGGAACAGATTCGTTTCCGAAACGATATGTGAAGTACAAGGGCGATTGGATAATATGATGTTGAAAGTGAAAGTTCACAGGTGAAAACCTATCGTTGAGATCATGAATGTTTCAGATATCCGCTTGAGCTCTCACGGGAAAGCTCTCACAGCAACTGACAACAGTGTATGACACGATTCGTTTTTGCTTTAACATTACAGTTAAACGCTCGTTACATTCCGATTTCGGAGGAATGAATGTTGAGTTTTTTCGTAATCCAACTTTCTGTTTCGTTTATCGCGCTAGTCTTTTCTACAGTGCAATCGGACGACACTTGCAATTTAGGTCGATACTTGATGAAATCGTCATCGCCCAGTGGGATGTGAAACTCGTAGTCAGGGGAGCAACCGGGGCAGGCGTGAAAACTTTTCAATACAGTGTGATTGACGGTTATTGTCCTTGGGTCATACTTCGTCAAGTTGAGGTTGACGATTAGCTTCGAGCTGTCCATGTTAGTGAACCGTCCATTACTGTAGATATCTGCCGCTAAGGTTTGGCTAACGGGTATACCATACTTGACGTCACGAACTTTTAGACGCCAGTTCCCGTAAACGATTTTGAGTCTTTTTTGACAATCGGGATCCGAGCAGTTCTTGCCATCATCAGACACCTTGG
Source organism: Bulinus truncatus (assembly GCA_021962125.1). Lineage (NCBI taxonomy): Eukaryota > Metazoa > Mollusca > Gastropoda > Planorbidae > Bulinus > Bulinus truncatus. Next base: position 1,908,012 of record JAGDYQ010000014.1, read on the forward strand.
AGTTAGCCTGAAAAGTATCACCGTGCCTGACAAAATCCTCCCCACAAACCGCGCCTCTGTAACCCTTGCAATAACTGAAGCCCAAGTGATCCGCCAACGAGGCCATGTGTGGCAAAGTCCTCTCCATGATGGTCGTCTTTACGTCATCCAATGTTTGTATTTCCTGCGGAAGCATTGAGCAGCACCGCATTTTGTCTAAATACGTCACCATGTTACCACGTGATTTGTAGAGTCCTGTGAGGAAGAAGTCCGGACGACAATCGCACGTTCTTTTTTGGGCAACGCAATCATTTACGTCATTGACGTAACAGTCTTTATAGTCCAGCGGATGTCCGGCTGGTCTCACACAACGTCCAACGAACTACTATATCTGAATAATTCGTGGTGATTTTATTCAGTGTGTTCGGTCTGGTCAAACCAGAAATGAAGTAGCCACTAGGACAATCAGCCCATCGATCCTTGTCAGGCCACGCAACGGTCCAGTCTGCGAATTCGACCACTTTCTCCAGGTCATACGGCACGTCGGGTAAATTGCAGCAGTTTATGCCTGCCATCGCTCTACCAAACGATTTGTGGGGTTCACTGACCACTCCGCGGACCATTTTAAGAGAATCACAAGACGTGGTATGTTGAGGAGATGGTGTAGACCAGTAAACATATTTGCAGGCACAGCTGACAGAGCCGAGAATTTCAACGAACAGAATGACTTGAAAGAAAATCATTTTGTGACGACCTGAGAGGAAATATGAAGTGCAAAGCAAAATTATGTTTCATATATATATATATATATATATATATATATATATATATATATATATATATATATATATATATATATATATATATATATATTCGGGTGGCCTAAAATAACTTTTTGTCAATTTTTTTTTTTGGAGCATTTTGTTTTTTGTGTTTCCTTTGACTTCAAAACGGCACAGAAAAAATTTCATGAGTATATGACATTATTTAGTACTGCCTCATCGACACTGAAGTTACAAATCGTTTTAAATGAATTTTAAATGTATGTATATATAACGCAAACAGGAAATGCTAGAAGATTCTGGAAAGTTTTTAAAAAGTGTTTACAATTCTAGAAGTTTCTATGAAATCTTTAGAAGGATCTAGAAGCTTCTAGATTAACGTTGAAAACTTGAGAAGGTTCCGGGAAATTCTAGAAAACTCTTGAAGTTTTGATTTTCATACGAATAGTCAGTTTCACCAGTGCATTTCAATTTAGTTATAAAAATCAAGTGTTATAAAATCAAATGTTCCGGCTATATAATTATCATTCATTTAGATATGACTACAAGGTCGAAAAGTGTTGTTCATTTAACTGGCATAGAAGTGGACACAACTTCTGTTTATTGAGCTAGGTACTTCCCCTAATTGAGCCTACTGGCCAATGGTATGTTTACAAACACAGCCGTCTGGCAGTTAGTTGGTACAATTTTTTCATGACCTATTTCTTTGCTTGTATACTGTCCAGTGGACATGCCAGTGTTTATTGAGCTAGGTACTTCCCCTAATTTAGCCTACTGACCAATGGTATGTTTACTAACACAGCCGTCTTCAATAAGGCATTTGGGTGTAGTACAACTGGACCGGATGTGCTGCTATTCAAGCGCTTTAAGACGTTTCGGTCAACAATACGACAGGCAGAATTTAGTATATGCCACGATGTTTGACTGGAGCAAAATCTCAAGCCATTAAAAGAAGAAGTCATCACATTTTGTTCAAATGTCCTCCAAATGTAAGACAACTCAAGATATTTGCAACGTGAAGATTACAAAGAACTTTTGACTCTGAATCTTATCATGTGAGGAATACCCCTTCCCCTTGGGGTGCGTCTTCGTGTTCTAGGAGTTTATCACCATGCAAGGTAGATGTCTAAAATTATCTACGTCATGAAGATGTATCTCTTCCGTCATCAATTCAAGCTGACTAAGCATGAAGACAGATCAATTGCAGATTTAGGCATCTTTGCATCCTCGGTTTACATTAAAGCTTGGGTTCAGTGTCCCATTCTAGCAGGCGCGCCTCTGAATGATCTGTATTTCATCAAGCTTCTTATTGATTATAAGAATATTTCTCTTTTCATTTCTCAGACTGCATTGAAAACGATTGGCCGACATCTCTAGTACCATAGTGCAGAACTCATTCATGTGGTTCTCTTTTCTCAACGTGTGTCAGTGGGTGAGAAAAACAGCCTTGCTGCTTGCTTGAGGCAATTCATGGAGAAATCTTCTGATGATCAGAAAGAAGAAATGTGCATCCGCAGCCCAAGTGATCCTTCAGCACTTCATAATGTGACATTAAAGGATTTTGTGACCTCGTCATCGCTGCTCTTCTTTAATGCTCTTTTTCTTCCCATATATTTTATCATGACTGATGCTTCCACCTGGCAACAAACTCCACCCTTTCAGAAAGCAACAGCACTGGTCTCTTCCTTGAAAGTTGTCAATGACTGTGCCGAGCGAGGAATTGCACTGGCGTCATCATTCTACTCACCTCTCACCAAATCAGAGGAGGAAAAGCAGTACTTGCTCCAATATGTTGAACAGCATCACAAAGAGTTTCCAGATGAACTAAAGTCAACTGCGCTGAAGAGATTGCAACTTGAAGACCTTCAGGACACAGAAAGCACAGACTAAAAAACTTTTAAAGTGTATTTTTGAATGGCGTACTTAGAACTACTTTGCAATACAGTCAGGTTAATGTGTCATGTAACTAGTATTATTTTACTGTTTAATTTCTTCTGTGTAATATAATTGTTCTTTGTATCTAAAAAAAACAACATTTTAAATTTGCAAAATTTTCATTTAATGCAACTGCCTTATACCATAAATACGAGATAACTAGTGCACTGAGGCAACATTTATAGGAGCCCAAATGGTGTGAAATTTGATATATATGTTACCGGCAAAGTGTGAAATTCCGGCATTCTATAGAATGCCTAGGCAAAGTTGTTAGGCAAAGTATACAATTTTTTAAATTGTGCATACTTTTCCTAGGCATTCTATACAATGCTAGAAAGGCGGCATTTATACCCTTTGTCTGATCAAATAGAGTTCATCTCAACACTACAGGGACTTTTTAATATTTTTTCTCTCTCTTTTTTAACGTCATGATTATTTGTTGTTGCTGTTGTTGCTACTGCTGTTGTTGTTGTTGCTGTTGTTGTTGCTTATGTTGCTGCTGTTAATGTTGCTATTGATGCTGTTGTTGTTGTTGATGCTGTTGTTGCTGCTGCTGCTGTTGTTGTTGCTGTTGTTGCTGCTGTTAATGTTGCTATTGCTGCTGCTGTTGTTGTTGTTGTTGCTGTTGTTGTTGTTGCTGCTGTTGTTGTTGATGATGCTGTTGTTGTTGCTATTGTTGCTGCTGTTAATGGTGCTATTGATGCTGTTGTTGTTGTTATTGATGCTGTTGTTGCTGCTGCTGCTGTTGTTGTTGCTGTTGTTGCTGCTGTTAATGTTGCTATTGCTGCTGCTGTTGTTGTTGCTGCTGTTGTTGTTGTTGCTGCTGTTGTTGTTGATGATGCTGTTGTTGTTGCTATTGTTGCTGCTGTTAATGTTGCTTTGCTGCTGGTGTTGTTTTTGCTGCTGTTGTTGTTGTTGCTGTTTATGTTGCTATTACTGCTGTTGTTGTTGTTGCTGTTGTTTTTGCTGCTGTTGTTGCAGCTGTTGTTGTTGTTGTTGATGCTGTTGTTGCTGCTATTGATGTTGTTGTATTTGCTGTTGCTGTTGTTGACAATGTTGCTGCTATTGTTGTTGTTGCTGTTGTTTTTGTTGTTGTTGATGATGTTGCTGTTATTGTTGTTGTTGCTGTTGTTGTTGTTGCTGTTGGTGATGATGTTGCTGCTATTGTTGTTGTTTTTGCTGTTGTTGTAATGTTACTGATATTGCTGTTGTTGTTGTTGCTTTTGTTGATGATGTTGCTGCTATTGTTTTTGTTGCTGTTGCTGTAGTTGATGATGGTGCTGCTATTGTTGTTGTGGCTGTTGTTGTTGTTGCTGTTGTTGATGATGTACCTGCTACTGTTTTTGTTGCTGTTGTTGTTGATGATGTTGCTGCTATTGTTGTTGTTGCTGCTGTTGTTGTTGATGATGTTGCTGCTATTGTTGTTGTTGCTGTTGTTGTTGATGATGTACCTGCTATAGTTGTTGTTGCTGTTGTTGTTGATGATGTTGCTGCTATTGTTGTTGTTGCTGCTGTTGTTGTTGATGATGTTGCTGCTATTGTTGTTGTTGCTGTTGTTGTTGATGATGATGTTGCATTACTCCTATTTCAGATATATCTTCTTATCTTACAACGTCGAAGGGGATTTTCTGTCTGTAAATCTACTCTAGTTCCTATCAAGGCCAGTTACATACTTTGCCGAACGGGAACTCGGCATTCTATAGAATGCCTAGGCAATGTCAGAAATAGCAATTTCTTTCATACTTTGCCTGAAAAATTCAGGCATTCTATACATTGCGTAGGCATTCTATAGAATGTCGGATTTAACACTTTGCCGGTAACATATACATGTTTTAAATCCCAGTGAACCAGAAAACTAAAATGTTCAACATAAAAAAATCAACTTTATTTTTTTGCCACCCACAAAATATAAACAACTTAAGAACAGTTTCAATAATCTCAATTACTGTTTGAAGAATTACAAGCCTGACCGAAATCTGTACAGAACAGAATAAATAAAAGCAGTCGGTCATGGCCAGTGGTCAGTTTGTTTGAAATAGATTTAGCTCGTCGTATGTAATGTGGTCACCACAACAACAAAAAAGTTAGTCATAGATGTCATCTCTTTCAAACGATACCGTCCGTATGGTCACTTTCACATAGATCAGTCACTCTTAGCCAATGTTTTACACTGGCCGGTCAAGATGAAATAATTGACTATAACAGGTATGTATTAATATATTAGAATGTTATAGATAGATAGATAGATAGATAGACAAACAAACAGACACAGACAGATATATTAGATAGATAGATACAAAGTTATATATATATATATATATATATATATATATATATATATATATATATATATATCGATATTAGATACATATATAGATAGATAGATAGATAGATAGATAGATAGATAGATAGATAGATAGATAGATAGATAGATAGATAGATAGATAGATAGATAGATAGATAGATAGATAGATAGATAGATAGATAGATAGATAGATAGATAGATATGACTTACTCTAGATGCACCAGCAAAGTTTGACTATTATTGACTGAAGTCTCTGACGGAATATTTCTTTACTACCAAACTCTATCGCACAATGCAATGTTGGTAATAAAACTTTGTTTTTTTATTGGTTTCTATTATTCGAATATAAGAGATGTAACAACACAACAACACAAACAGCTAATCGATCCATTGTATCAACCACAATGTACTCCATGTACCGTCTTATTTATTGAGTGCCCATTCACACGAGGATGGCGGTAAGTTGCCCCAACCATTATGTTTGAGATGAGGTAGCTGGTGTTGAAGATCTCTTGCATGGTTTCAAATCATGGTGTCGATAGAAAAGCATACATGTATCTCTCAAAAAAAATAAAATTGTTAATCGATGTTTCTACTGGATGGTTGTAGGGGGGGGGCGGATGGTTGTGTGGCCAAGCGCTCGACTGTCGATCTGAGGGTCACTGGATCAGTCTGAGGGTCACTGGATCGATCTGAGGGTCACTGGCTCGATCTTTGGTAATGACCAATAGATTTTTCAGGTCATCGCTAAATTTTCCGCTATATCTCTCGTGGTGCCTCCATGGCTAATGGCTATGGTGGGGATGAAAGAAGGGCATTGCAAAAAAAAAAAAACGGTCCCATGAATGGTTTATAGGATCTAGGTGACTACATCTGCCTGGCTCGATCTTCGGTGAGAACCAATGGAGATTTCAAGTCTTGGTGGTGGTGGTGGTGATGGTGGTGATGGTGGTGGTGATGGTGATGGTTGTGGTGATGGCGTGGTGATGGTGGTTGTGATGGTGTGATGATGGTGATGGTGATGGTGTTGATAGTGATGGTTGAGGTGGTAATGACGGTGATGGTGATGATGGTGGTTGTGATGGTGGTGGTGGTGATGGTGGTGGCGGTGATGGTGGTTGTGATAGTGTGATGGTGATGGTGTTAATGGTGATGGTTGAGGTGGTAATGGTGGTGATGGTGATGATGATGTTGTTGGTGATGGTGGTGTTGATGGTGATTGTTGGGGCGGTAATGTTGATAGTGGTGATGATGGTGATGGTGGTGAAGGTGGTGGTGATTGTGGTGGTGGTGGTGGTGGTGATGGTGATGGTGGTGATGATGGTGGTGGTGGTGATGGTGGTGGTGGTGATGATGGTGGTGGTGATTGTGGTGGTGGTGGTGATGGTGTTGGTGGCGGTGGTGTTGGTGGTGGTGGTGGCGGTGGTGTTGGTGATGGTGGTGGTGGTGATGGTGGTAGTGGTGGTGCTGATGGTGGTGAAGGTGGTGGTGATTGTGGTGGTGGTGGTAGTGATGGTGGTCGTGTTGATGGTGATTGTTGAGGCGGTAATGTTGATAGTGGTGATGATGGTGATGGTGGTGAAGGTGGTGGTGATGGTGGTGGTGTTGATGGTGGTGGTGGTGATGATGGTGGTGGTGATGGTGGTGGTGGTGCTGATGGTGGTGAAGGTGGTGGTGATTGTGGTGGTGATGGTGGTGATGATGGTGGTGGTGGTGATGGTGTTGGTGTTGGTGGTTAAGGTGGTGGCGGTGGTGGCGGTGGTGTTGGTGGTGGTGCTGGTGCTGGTGATGTTGGTGGTGGTGGTAATGGTGGCAGTGGTAGTGGTGGTGGTTTGGAGGAGAAGGGGCAAGGAGATGTTTGTTTATTGAAATGATATCAAATTTATTTTTAGATCAACAGACATGAGAGAGGATTCATACAATAATACACCACCTATGTGTCGATACCTTGAAAGAATAGAAATTTCTGTTTCATGATTTTCATAACTTTTTTATAAATACGAGTATTTGAGTGTGTGTGTTTGTGTGAAGTTGCTTGAGCTCGTGTGTGTGAGTGTTTGAGGTTGTGTGTGTGTGTGTTTGTGTGCGTGAGAATGTGCGTGTTTACGTTTGCGCGTGTGTGAGAGTATGTGAGAGTGTGTCAGAGTATGTGAGAGTGTGTGAGAGTATGTGAGAGTGTGTCAGAGTATGTGAGAGTGTGTGAGAGTATGTGAGAGTGTGTCAGAGTATGTGAGAGTGTGTGAAAGTATGTGAGAGTGTGTCAGAGTATGTGAGAGTGTGTGAGAGTGTATATGTGTGTGAGTGTGTTAGATTGTGTGAGAGTGTATATGTGTGTGAGTGTATATGTATGTGTGTGAGTGTGTGAGAGATTATGCTTATGTGTTTCTGTGAGTGTGTGAGAGTGTATATATGAGTGTGTGTGAGAGAGTATGTGAATATTTGTGAGTGGTGTGAGGGAGTGTGAGTGAATGAGTGTGTAAGTGTAAGTGTGTATGTGGCAGTATGTGTAAGTGTAAGTGTGTGTGTGTGAGAGAGAGAGAGAGAGAGTGTGTTTAAGTGTATGTGTTGAGAGTATGCTTGCGCGTGTGTGGGTGTGTGTGTGGGATGTGAGTGAATGTGTGTGTAAGTGAATGTGTGTGTGTGTGTGTGAGTGTAAGTGTGTCATTGAGTGGATGTGTAGTGTAAGTGTGTGTGAATTCGTATGTATGACACATTGCAACGATTATGTCTCTCTCCCAGGGACTCCGTTATATTTTTTTTTTTTGGTTTTGTGATCATTTGTCTGTCACGTTTAAAGTATCCATAGTTACTTCCGCCTTGTTTATGTTGGTGTGCTGACTTTGGCTAAAAGTTTGACCTTGAACTTTCTTTGACTTTTACCGCACGTCAACACGCATAAACTAAATGACGTCTTTTGGGACTTTTTTTTTTTAAAATAGAAACAATAACAATTTCCTCAGGAGCAACGGAATCATAACACATGCGATAACTATGGTAACACATGCCATAGCTATGGTAACACATGCGATCACTCTGGTAACACATGCCATAGCTATGGTTACACATGCGATAACTCTGGTAACACATGCGATAACTCTGGTAACACATGCCATAGCTATGGTAACACATGCGATCACTCTGGTAACACATGCGATAGCTCTGGTAACACATGCCATAGCTATGGTAACACATGCGATAACTCTGCTAACACATGCCATAGCTATGGTAACACATGCGATAACTCTGGTAACACATGCCATAGCTATGGTAACACATGCGATAACTCTGGTAACACATGCCATAGCTATGGTAACACATGCGATCACTCTGGTAACACATGCCATAGCTATGGTAACACATGCCATAGCTATGGTAACAGAAGCAAAGGAGTTTTAACACATGCCATAACAATGGCAAATCACGCCATAACTGTATTTTGTGCATTTGTTAAATGTTACGGGCTCTTTTTTGAGATACTCAACAAACTGTCAAACACACAGATAAGTCAACACTTACTGATTCGAAATATAAAATAAATGTACCTTATTCAAAACCGCTCGTGACTGCACGACTATCTCATACCAAGCTCTAATACAACACTCTGTCCAAACTCCAACCTAACACTGACCAAAACTAACTTGAAACTTCTGGTCCCCGATCTGGTGGGTGGGGGATAGGGGGGGAGGGGCGTTTCGGACATCAAAGCCTGACTCGGAGGTTTGACCAGAGTCCAGTGGTACTTTGTTCTCGGTCACTTTAAACTATGCTACGCTGACCACAGGGGTGGGGGATGAGGGGAACATAATATGGGGCACTGTGGTAGGGGGGGGGGAGAGGGTTCAATCTCAACAGTAAATTAAATTTATAAAATATGCTATAGTTTGTTTTACAACATATATTGTTACACCTCTGATGACGTGTATCATGATACATGTGATAATTCATTTGATAAAAGTGACTGTATCGGCCTGTCAAACATGCAGTGGGCCTCCATACATACTACGTCATCATTTCTTGTGCTGAGCCACCCATCATTCAATTAATTAGGTCACGTACTTAGCTGTTTGATGGTGTGGCCGTCATATGTACACCAGACCGTGCCTGTACACAATGCAGCAGTCATTGAAAGACATGTGCTGTACCAGCTGTACAAGTATAATGTGCACACGGACAAGCGCATACCTTCCAGCTGTACAGCGGTACATCTTACTTTGCTTTTCATCTAGTTCTTGTTTAGTTCTTAATTTATTCTTATTTCGTTCTTAATTTATTCTTATTTCGTTCTTAATTTATTCTTATTTCGTTCTTAATTTATTCTTATTTCGTTCTTAATTTATTCTTATTTCGTTCTTAGTGTATTCTGTCTGACGGCTTATATAAAGTAATAATCAATACTGATTCAATTCATAAATTTATTTACAAAATCTGCAGTTCTGTTCGATGTTTTAATAATCAGTTTTTGGTCACTTTAGCACAGAAAGTCGCGCATTATTTCTTCATTTTTTATACGTTTTGTTCTAATCTTTCATGAATTTCATTCTTGTAGCAGTTTTTTTTTTGTGTTAAAGTAAGTAAAAGTTCCCTTAACCGTAACGGGCCATCGGGGCAGATGTGGTGTAGAATTCATCTATTTCTATAACCTCGGCATATGAAGGGATTGTGTGTGTGGTTAGCACAACGCCCAGCCGTCTTTACTTCTCCAACTTAAGTCAGGTACCCATTTAAAGCTGGGGTGGACTTGTGGGACGACTTTGAAACACATTTCACCTGGGGACCCCCAGGTTATCTCATCGAGAATAGAACACAGGACTCTCAGGTCGACAATCGAATATCCACCACACTTTTTTTTCGTGTTAGCATGTTTGTATTCTTCATATTTTAACTTAACAGAACTGACGTTTTCACTAAATTCCAGAGGCGGACCATCTAGTCATTGTATTCTAGTGGTGGGCCATCTAGTCATTGTATTCTAGTGGTGGGCCATCTAGTCATTGTATTCTAGTGGTGGGCCATCTAGTCATCGTACTCTAGTGGTGGGCCATCTAGTCATTGTATTCTAGTGGTGGGCCATCTGCGTCTTCTGGAGCCGCATGCGGCTCTTCGATGATTAAATCAAATTAACTGTTCTGCAGCTTTTTATGATCCATATATATATATTTATGTATGTATGTATATTTATATGTATATATATATATATATATATATATATATATATATATAATACATATACATATAAATGAACTGTTTTAAGCCTATTCTGTAAAATGATATAATACGACACTCTCGAGGTTTTTTGCTGTGTACCTTATTCATTGTTTACCGTTATTTATTGTTTACCGTTATTTATTGTTTACCGTTATTGATTTTGTTCTCCTCGCACTCCCAACCTATGTTCTCTCCGTTCAAACAAAGATCTTGCTACTTGTGACTTAACCCCATCCCCACATTCCCTACCCCCAACATCTCTATCCTACGAAGTTCTAACCCCTAGGGCTAAGTCGCCACGAGCTCATGACACGTGTCAAAACGTCAACAGATCTGAACGAAATGAATCATTCGCGATCAGAGATTTAGATAAACAGATAACAGTCCTATTGCAGCCAATGTCATCTAGCTGGTGTCATTTCCAGCTGACGTGTCCGTTACCGTCTTTTCTTATTGTTTCTTGTCTGCTCAATTTCTATAAATAGAATTAGTTTTACGAGCCGAATGTGTGAAAATGTGTGAAAAGGGAGTAAGAGTGTGTGTGTGTGTGAGAGAGAGAGAGATAGAGAGAGAGAGAGAGAGAAAGAAAGAGTGAGAAAAAGAGAGTGAGAGAGAAATAGAGAGAGAGAGAGAGAGAGAGAGAAAGAGAGAGAAAGAGAAAGAGAGATAAAAAAAAGAGAGAGAGAGAAATGATATATCTCTTTGTACAAATAGTTAGTATTGCATCAAAATAAAGGGGAGATCAATCCCATCCCCCCTACCCGCACGTACATTTGTCCCGGGGCTTACCTGCCCTTGCAGCTGTAGCGGTTGTCGTTGTTTGTCTTACAGTAAATTGTTCTCATCACTGAGTCGTTGTTTTTATTTTTTGAAGAATATCCAAAAACCAATTTTATGGTAAAGATATATCCCAGAATTAGACTAGGAGTTAATATTGTTTTTTGAAATTGTAGCTGATCCCGCTATTCGTGGATAAAACCCACCTCACAAATTACGCCTACGTCTAGTCTAAGGCTATTATGGAGCTAAATGTCTGCACAACTTTGTTTTTGTCAATAATTTGTTGTATTCGTTTAAATTTATATCGATAAGTCTTAGCCGTCCCCCCCCCCCAAACAAGATGCTGCCGCGCGGGTGTTTCGCACCCGTGGCACCAAATTTTAATTTTTCAGCACCTGAATATTGATAAATATGACAGTTGTATTAGAAAAGAATGACTTTTATGTATTTCAGCCCCCCCCCCCCCAAATATTAATTAAAATGAGTTCCTATACGACTAATAATGTGGCTTTCGAATATATCGATTGGAATTAACGATGGCATACTGAGAGATATATTCCTTGACATATCTAATTGTCATTTAGAGACATGTGTAAATCAATTGTCATTTAGAGACATGTGTAATCAATCAATAAAGAAACAAACAGAAATGAATTCAAAAGATTTAATTTGATGTTAAGTTTCAGTGTAATGAAATAAATATTTATATATATATATATATATATATATATATATATATATATATATATATATATATTTTATATATATTCGAAATCTAAATCATTGTGGTGTTGATTAGATATATTGACAGATTTTTAGACCATTTAAAACCTGCGTAAACATGATCAAAAAAATAGTGCAGACAATACTAGTTATAGACACTGTAGTAGGAAGTGCACAGAACTAGAGTTATAGACACTGTAGTAGGAAGTGCACAGATCTAGAGCTATAGACACTGTAGTAGGAAGTGCACAGATCTAGAGTTTTAGACACTGCAGTAGGAAGTGCACAGAACTAGAGTTAAAGACACTGTAGTAGGAAGTGCACAGAACTAGAGTTAAAGACACTGCAGTAGGAAGTGCACAGAACTAGAGTTGAAGACACTGCAGTAGGAAGTGCACAGAACTAGAGTTGAAGACACTGTAGTAGGAAGTGCACAGAACTAGAGTTAAAGACACTGTAGTAGGAAGAGCACAGAACTAGAGTTAAAGACATTGCAGTAGGAAGTGCACAGAACTAGAGTTAAAGACACTGTAGTAGGAAGTGCACAGAACTAGAGTTAAAGACACTGTAGTAGGAAGTGCACAGAACTAGAGTTAAAGACACTGTAGTAGGAAGTGCACAGAACTAGAGTTAAAAACACTGTAGAATTATGAAAACTAGAAGTCAAATAAACGATAATTAAATAGAAGACAACTATTTTCGTCCAACATAAAGGCCAGACAACATTTGTACAACATAAATGCCAGACAACATCTGTCCAACATAAATGCCAGACATTTGTTCAACAACAAGTTGGTTCTATTAGAGGTCGAGTCATCATTGATGTGAACCTCATTACTGTGGCTCCAAACTCAACTTTGACTCCAAAACTCTTTGCACATATCCTTTTATCATACACTGATACAAATTCTGGTCCTTCAACCTGTCCATATTTAGACCTTCAAGGTGAGGGTTTCCCAACATGTCACCCCACAGCCACGGCATGGACCGAGACTCGCTTTCATTCTTCACAGCGACGCGAAACGGAACTTCTTTGTTTCCGAAACGATATGCGAAATGCACCGGCTTATTTTCTCTTGCATACATATTGTGGTAGTTAGTAGCAGTCTGGTAGCTCGTCCTGGACCATTTGAGGAGCCCTTGAAAAGTTGCGGAAAACTTAACGTCAATGAGAGCTTCATATTTACGTATTGCCACTGTTTCTCTTTGTATGATCTTGTAGCTAAAGATGTCATACCCCCCAACGGATAGAGAAAATGATTCTGGTACGTTTATAGCGCTAATCTCCGCTGCATATTTCTCCGGGTGGAAATGTTGGAAATTTTTGAATCCCGGGCATTTTTGAAATTTTCTCACGACAGTGTGAGTGGCTCTGCATGTTCCTGGGACCGATGGTGTTGCGTTAAAAGTTACGATCAGAGGTCGGTTCGCTTTGTTAGTAATCTTTCCAGAGTTGATTACTGTCTCGCGATTCTCAAGAAATTTGTTTTCGAATGCGGTATATTCTACAGCTATACTCCAGTTGCCATAAACGATTGTCAGTCTCTCCTGGCATCTTAAATCTGAGCACTTCTCATTTTCGTTAAACGTTCTAGTGCTAGCCTCCCACGTGTTGTCACCGACCCTGACAAAATCTTCACCGCAAGCTAAGCCCCGCCTGCCCTTACAGTAATTGAACCCCAAGTGGTCTGCCAGTGTGGCCATGTGACCCAACGTCCTGTCCATTATTAGTGTCTTCACCTCTTCAAAATTCTGTATTTCCTGGGATTCCAACACCATAGAGCAGCATTGGATATTCTGTAAATACGTTATGTCGATATCACGTGACTTATGAAGTCCAGTTACATAAAAACCTACGGCGCAATCGCAGATGTCTTTTTTTTTACCGGAAAAATGAAAAAATCGTTTAGTATAACAATGTTGATAGGTCAGCGGGTGTCCAGCTGGTCTCACACACCGTCCACTAACTATGTTAGTGTATTGCTTTAAATCATCTATGTCGGCGCTTGACCTTCCCAGACCGGCCAGAAAGTAGCCGCTAGGGCAAGAAGCCCATGAGTTATTCGCCGTCAGCGTCTCTGTCCAGTCAGTATATTTGACCACTTTCTCGCCATATTTCCACTTTGAGGGTGCACTGCAACATTCCGCTCCATTCATGAAGAATAATTCTTGGTCAGATCGAAGACTTCTGTCAATAATCAATGCTCGGTAGAACTCAGACGGTTCGCAGGATGCCTGTCTGTCGTCAAAATCGTACCTGTACCAGCGAACTGAGTAGCACTCACAGTTCACGGACCAGAGCAGGTCAGCAATCAGCACGACTTGTAAAAAAAACATTTTCAGGCGACCTGTCCCAATTTTAGAAAAATAAAAATACTAAATGGTTTCGAAAAAGTGTAAATCATCAACTATCTTTATGTATAAAAATATAAAGCATTCATAATAAACATGCTACACCTTTTTTTTTTTTAATAAAGCGGTAGCTAGTTGATTGATTCAGGTAATAGCAACCTTTATAAATGTGTTACAAATATTAGCATAAAGGACAATTTAAAAAAAAAGTAAAGTTCCCTTAGCCCTACTGGGCCATCGGGGCAGATGTAATGTATAATTCATTTGTTTCTGTAACCTCGGCATATAAAGAGATTGTGTGGTTAGCACAACGCCCAGCCGCCTTTACTTCCCCAACTTAAGTCAGGTACCCATTTAAAGCTTGGTGACTTATGGGACGACTTTGCACCAAATAACACCTGGAAAAATTCCATGACTCTCAGGTTGACAGTCGAGTATCTACACCACTCGGCCATCCGTCCCAATTTTATAGCTATATAATGGTTCTGTGTTTATTGAATATAGTTAGCAAAATCATTCATAATATAATGACTACGGGTTTCAATATATATAACATCAGTTATATATAAATTGTGTTATATGTTGTTAGTCCAATACTTTATACAAATATATAGATCTTTGTTCGTTTGTGCTTTGTATATAGCATCAATACATTTTTCTCTAAGAGTTATGACCGGCAACACTCACGCCTCGTCCCTGCGTAAAGTTAAATCAGAAACTAGCTTCAGCAAATAGAAAGAATAAACCATTTATTACGGACATTCTAAACAATTTTTTATATAAAGCGTGCTCCGATAACTGTTTTCTACACAGGTTAAAAGGCGTTCATAATAAAGTGCTAATTGTATGCATTTTTATTTTCCCATCAGGGGAGAGCAGGAGTTAAACGTTTCGCATGTTAGAAAAATATTTTTTTTAAATGTGCTAACATAAAGGGAAATAATCATCGGTTCACCAGTGTAAATATTTGGATGGATTCATTAAAACCAGTAGATCACCTTTTTCCTTTTTCGAACTAAATTATTAAACAGTCACGTCACGCCTACTTTGTCCGGATTTAGGCATTTTAACATTTTAGATATAGTTGCTTCTCAGTACGATGCTAAACGTGTGCACCGGAATAAATATTCCTTGACATTTCATTTATAACAGAAAACTAAATTCTGTACTGGCGCACACTGTGATCTCAAGCGTAAATCCATTGGTGATAATACATATATAACTATTCCTTTCAAAAGATTTCATGCCAATATCCATGTATGAAATTTTAAGAAATTTCTCGGGTGTTTGGTCTCGTATGAGGGACTTTCTCCCCTATGGATTGACATCTTTAGGCTCAAGTCATTGACTGCCATCGGGGAACTGGCATTAACTGCCATCGGGGAACTGGCATTGACTGCCATCGGGAACTGGCATTGACTGCCATCGGGAACTGGCATTGACTGCCATCGGGGAACTGGCATTGACTGCCATCGGGGAACTGGCATTGACTGCCATCGGGGAACTGGCATTAACTGCCATCGGGGAACTGGCATTGACTGCCATCGGGAACTGGCATTGATTTAAAAAATTAATTTGAAATTATTTTACAAGGGCAAAAGGGGGACATAAAGAAATAGTAGAGTTTTTGGTGGGGCACGACACGAGAAAGTTTGAGAAACGCAGCACTAGAATGTGTCGTCACGTCCTGCGCGACTGAAAGTAGGATACGATTGCGATACTCTTTTTTTAATGCCCGGTATGTGTAATAATTAATCGTGATAATAATCTCTCACGCCACTGATATCTAGTACCGATAGTCTGATAACCACGTGAATTCAATTAGTCGTTTCTGTTGTGTTTGGTGCTGTGTGTTTGTACGAGCGGTTTGTGTTTGGTGATGTGTGTTTGTACGAGTGGTTTGTGTTTGGTGCTGTGTGTTTGTACGAGTGGTTTGTGTTTGGCGCAGTGTGTTTGTACGAGTTGTGGTTGTTTGGTGCTGTGTGTTTGTACGAAATGTGGTTGTTTGGTGCTGTGAGTTTGTACGATTTGTTTGTCTTTGGTGCTGTGTGTTTGTACAAATTGTTTGTGTTTGGTGCTGTGTGTTTGTACGAGTTGTTTGTGTCTGGCGCTGTGTGTTTGTACAAATTGTTGTGTTTGGTGCCGTGTGTTTGTACGAGTTATTTGTGTTTGGTGCCGTGTGTTTGTACGAGTTGTTTGTGTTTGCTGCCGTGTGTTTGTACGAGCTGTTTGTGACTGGCGCGGTGTGTTTGTACAAATTGTTTGTGTTTGACGCCGTGTGTTTGTACGAGCTGTTTGTGTTTGGTGCCGTGTGTTTGTACGAGCTGTTTGTGTTTGACGCCGTGTGTTAGTACGAGCTGTTTGTGTTTGACGACGTGTGTTTGTACAAATTGTTTGTGTTTGACGCCGTGTGTTTGTACGAGCTGTTTGTGTTTGGTGCCGTGTGTTTGTACGAGTTGCTGTTGTTTTTTCTTTCAATACATATATCAGTAATTTATCTACATCGATAATTGATGGACGGAATCATCCTGTTATGATCTACTGTCCCTCCCTCCCTCCTCCACACAACAAGCCTCCTCTCCTCCTCTACCAACCTCCGGCCACACCTTCCCTTGCCACGTTTACTGCTTTTAAAACAAACAAAAAAAAAGAAGCTCTTACCTTATCAATTCCTGTGGTACCTGGACTTCTGTTCTTGCCCGCAAAACAAAAATGTACCCGGACTTCTGGTCTTGCCCACAAAACAAAAATGTACCTGGACTTCTGGTCTTGCCCACAAAACAAAAAAATTTCTGCTCCACACAACAAAGAGTTGAACAACAGATGTATCGATTCAAATCAATGTGTTATACTTGAGACCAATGGAGAGGAAGGGGGGGGGGGGTAACTTCTTTTCAGAGTAGATTAGGTATCAAAAAGGTGTCATTGTGGGGTAAACCAGTGATCCCCTGGAAAATAATGACATGCTACCCTAAACTTTAAAATGTTCGCACAATTTTTTTTTATGTGACGTGACTCTATGACATCTTATTTGGCTTCAGTGACATTTTTCAACGGGCGTGATGGCATCTCACATTGTCAGTGATGTGGCGTGATGACGTCTGACATTTTCGGTGATGTGGCATGATGGCGTCTGATATTTTCATGGGCATGATGGCATCTGAAAGTTTCTTAGGCATGATGACATCTGACATTGTCAGTGGTGTGGCATGATGACATCTGACATTTTCTTGGGCATGATGACATCTGACATTGTCAGTGATGTGGCATGATGACATCTGACATTATTTTTATGGGCATGATGGGATCTGACATTGCCAGTGATGTGGCATTATGACATCTGACATTTTCACGGGCATGATAACATCTGACATTATCAGTGATGTGACATGATGTCATCTGACATTATCAGTGATGTAACATGATGACATCTGACATTATCAGTGATGTGACATGGTGGAGACTTTTAACTTTTTTAATGAGGCGCTTGAATAGCTCCTGCTACATTAAATGTCGGCCATAATATTTCCGCGCGCCTTGAAACCCTTATTTCAAAATAAATGTTTTGGAATGATCGAACATGACTGGTCCCTGTGTTCATTGTTTTGGAATGATCGAACATGTCTTGTCACTGTGTTCAATGTTTTGGAATGATCAAACATGACTGGTCCCTGTGTTCATTGTTTTGAAATGATCGAACATGTCTGGTCACTGTGTTCAATGTTTTGAAATGATCGAACATGACTGGTCACTGTGTTCAATGTTTTGGAATGATCGAACATGTCTGGTCACTGTGTTTAATGGTTTGGATTGATCGAACATGTCTGGTCACTGTGTTTAATGTTTTGGAATGATCGAACATGTCTGGTCACTGTGTTCAATGTTTTGGATTGATCGAACATGTCTGGTCACTGTGTTCAATGTTTTGGAATGATCGAACATGTCTGGTCACTGTGTTCAATGTTTTGGAAAGATCGAACATGTCTGGTCACTGTGTTTAATGTTTTGGATTGATCGAACATGTCTGGTCACTGTGTTTAATGTTTTGGATTGATCGAACATGTCTGGTCACTGTGTTTTATTGTCTAAATAATAAATCTACCAGAGTGGCGATGTACCCGATGAATTCCATGCAAATTATTTCGCATTGCAATCACTTCATTTTATCATCATATCACCCCCCCCCCACCCAAGGGAGTTGGATCTTGTATGAAAAATGAAAGGGGTTGGGTATAAAAAAAAAAATCTACAGAAAAAAATTTTGCAGAAAGTACAATTCAGATAATGTTGAATGAAATGACTAAATAATTTTGTATGAAATGACTAAACAATGTCGTATGTGAAATGACAAAATAATGTTGTATATATGAAATGCATAAATAATGTTGTATATGAAATGACAAAATAATGGTGTATATATGAAATGACTAAATAATGTTGTATATGAAAGGACAAAATAATGTTGTATATGAAATGCTTAAATAATGTTGTATATGAAATGACAAAATAATGTCGTATATGAAATGACAAAATAATGGTGTATATGAAATGACTAAATAATGTTGTATATGAAATGACTAAACAATGTTGTATATGAAATGACTAAATAATGTTGTATATGAAATGACAAAATAATGTTGTATATGAAATGACTAAATAATGTTGTATATGAAATGACAAAATAATGTTGTATATGAAATGACTAAATAATGTTGTATATGAAATGACAAAATAATGGTGTATATGAAATGACTAAATAATGTTGTATATGAAATGACTAAACAATGTTGTATATGAAATGACAAAATAATGTTGTATATGAAATGACAAAACAGTGTTGTATATGAAATGACAAAACATTGTTGTATATGAAATGACAAAACATTGTTGTATATGAAATGACAAAATAATGTTGTATATGAAATGACTAAATAATGTTGTATATGAAATGACTAAATAATGTTGTATATGAAGTGACTAAAAAAACCTTCAGTATAAATTAACCTACTTACCCATGCATCTCTCACTTGTGCCCTTTTTAGTAACCGTGCTCAGGCCTTCCATAAGCTAAAGCCGGCCCTGTACGTCACAGTGTCCGTTTTAAAAGCTTGACCATCGCTGTATAACAATGTGCCTATTTTTAAAATAAATAAAGGAAAAAACAAATTGAGTACCGTTCTGTCACATACTGGCTGATGACGTCATCAGCTACATACATCGATGAACGTTTTCAGCTCAAAGTGATGACGTCATCAGCTACATTCATCGATGACCGTTTTCAGCTCAAAGTGATGACGTCACGTGCATATTAGAGATGCCAGTGTCATAGTTCATCAGTATGAGTTTTGTTTTTTTGTGTGTTCTGTGCTAACACGTTTATTTAAATTTGTCTCTAACTCACTTCAAAATTCCAGAACCGTTGAAAACTCATAAGATATTACTAAGTTGAGTGGTAGATCGATCTATTTGGTAACTATGATTTGAAACTAAAATACATGTTTTGTTATGTTTAACCGGATTGTAAGTAATAGAATACATTTATGCGTGTATCTGTAAAAATCTACGCATGACTCTATCAGAACTATTTATAGCTACCTACAGATCTACGAATACTTATCCAATCTATGTATGACGACATTCCAATCTATGTATGACGACATTCCAATCTATGTATGACGACATTCCAATCTATGTATGACGACATTCCAATCTATGTATGACGTCATCAAATCTATAAATCTCAATTTTCTGTACTAAGTAGAGAGTGTGCCACCTTTAAAAATCTCTACAAGTTTGTATCAGACAAGGCCACCAGTTTGTATCAGACAAGGCCACCAGTTTGTATCAGACAAGGCCACCAGTTTGTATCAGACAAGGCCACCAGTTTGTACCAGACAAGGCGAACAGTTAAATGTAATATAAACATTATATGCCACGTGACTGGCTAGGGTTAATGAACAACCTGTGAGTGAGACTGCCGTGTATCTGAGCAGTGTGTGAGTGAGACTGCCGTGTATCTGAGCAGTGTGTGAGTGAGACTGTCGTGTATCTGAGCAGTGTGTGAGTGAGACTGTCGTGTATCTGAGCAGTGTGTGAGTGAGACTGTCGTGTATCTGAGCAGTGTGTTTGTTCTGTGATAGAGAGAAGCGATCACTTGTGGAGAACCAACATGATTTCGTTCCTTTGTGTAACCCATGTAGGAAAGGGAAATAACTAGATATCTGTTTTATAATTTAAAACTACCTGTCGATCACAGTCGCTTTCCCTTGACGCTTAGACAAAAACACCCGAAATATGAAAAGGAAAGATGGCTTCAGTTGTAGACCACAAGTCTAAATTTTATACAGACAGTTTCTTCTTTCCCCTGCCCAACCCCCCCCCCATGTGGGGGCTCCAGGCTGGGTACATGTGGGGGATTAGGGGAACGGACTCTAATCATCAAGTGGTTTACCATAATTTAAAACTTATCAGGAGTTATTTCCCTTTTTTTACTTTGGCAACCAATCGCCCGTTCTTTGTTTTGAAATCTTTTCACGTTCGCCTACAGCAAAACAAACCTCACGCATGCACGCACACATACTCACACATTAATCACACCAGACTAGTGATGTGTTACTGTCTTTGATACTGTCCAGTATAGTGGTAACATCTTACCCAATTAAGATCTAACGATGTAAGAATAGCCCCAGAGGTGGGCAAAAGTTTTAAACTACGGGCCACGTAGGGTCTTAAATGTTCAGAAGGGCCGCGAACCAGGGACAGAAAGATGAGTGTCTAATAGTATAAGTGGCTTAAAAAATATCAAATATGTTAATATAATATCATTGGTACTAGTGGGTGGGCGGGAGCGGCCTACGGGCCGAGTCCAGCAGCATGACGGGGTGGGGGGGCCGGGATTAAGCCGCAGTCTGCCCCCTGTCATGAATTCCGCTTTGCAGAAAAAGGGGAATTACCACCAGGTTGATTTTTTTCCGTATTTGGTTTAACTATCTCTCTACCAGGACTCACTCTCGCAGGTAAATTCTAAAAATAAAACGTTCTTATAGATTTGATTGGAGGTCGACACAGGACGAGAAAGTTCCTACCCTAGTGTTGACCTTGACATTGAGTCCTTCAAGAGTTTGATGCAGGACTGAATAACCAATTGGGGCTAATGAGCCTGTGGCCCACATTAAATTCACACTTTGTATCATTATTGTCAAAGTAAAGGCTTTCAATAGTTAACCAAAATTGTGACGTGGTGCGCTAGTAGCGGTTCAGGTAACACCCGCCCGGTCACATTTTGTTTGGCCAAAGTCTCCGCCCCACCCAGCCCTCTCCGCCCACCTGCGTTAGGTAATGAATCAACTACCGGAAACCCCTTCCCCCCTCCATTTTGTTATGATGGTCACACAATGTGTCCCCACTCTTGGTAACTAGCCCCAGGGCGGACAGGAAACTTAATCCGGATAGAAAGGATTTGAGCCGGAACCCAGCAGATCACGATCGACACTGCCGAGTGTTCATTCCAACAACAGTAAAAGATCTAACAGTTTCAAGCCACTGAGTAGGTCGTCGCGAAGAATTGAACCCACAACCTTTCAAACATCAGGCCAGTCTCACGGCATTATTTAACAGAGAGGATTCCCTGCATCTGTTTGTAGCCAACCAAAAAAATTCAATCTAAATATATTCAGCAACTTTTACATATTTCGTTTTTCGTTTTAATAAAAATGTGGCAAATACCTGTTTTTGTTTTTTTTTTCTCAATTTACCACTTTTTTTGTGTGTTTTAAAATATCACCCTCCTCCCTTTACCCCCCCCCCCCTATCTAAAATTACATCTAAAGTCACCCTCAAGGTTATTAGACTTCAGATGTACTTTACTGACTTTGATGAAACAACTGATTATTATCAGCCATAGGGGAACTGTTTGGAACGTTTTAGGGTGCAAAACAATAACAATATCGGCGATTTCGGATCAACACGTTGAATTCAAATTTACTCTGCGTTCGAGAGTTCCATTACGTTTGTTAGATAAAAATATAGAATTAAATACCCATAATCTGTTACGTAAAGCAGCGGCACAGTAAGGTGGCCTCATAATAACGAAGCCTCGCAGTAAAGAAGCCTCATAGTAACGAAGCCCCATATTAACGAACCCTCGTAGTAAAGAAGCCTCATAATAACGAAGCCTCGCAGTAAAGAAGCCTCATAATAACGAAGCCTCGCAGTAAAGAAGCCTCATAGTAACGAAGCCTCATAGAAAGAAGCCTCCTAGAAACAAAGCCTCATAATAACGAAGCCTCGCAGTAAAGAAGCCTCATAGTAACGAAGCCTCATAGAAAGAAGCCTCCTAGAAACAAAGCCTCATAGTAACGAAGCCTCGCAGTAAAGAAGTCTCATAATAACGAAGCCTCGCAGTAAAGAAGCCTCATAGTAACGAAGCCTCATAGAAAGAAGCCTCCTAGAAACAAAGCCTCATAATAACGAAGCCTCACAGTAAAGAAGCCTCATAATAACGAAGCCTCATAGAAAGAAGCCTCCTAGAAACAAAGTCTCATAGTAACGAAGCCTCATAGAAAGAAGCCTCCCAGAAACAAAGCCTCATAGTAACGAAGCCTCGTAATAAAGAAGCCTCGTAGTATGATATCTGCAAGTTTCTCTCTTGCGGGGCTTCATGTGTCTAAAGGCCAGAAGGAAATACAAATGTTTCTGTGCAACTCAACCATCTCAGGACTGAGAGTACATTCAGTTGTCATGTATGTGTGTGTGTGTCTGTGTGTGTGTGTGTGTCTGTGTGTGTGTCTGTGTGTGTGTGTCTGTGTGTGTGTGTCTGTGTGTGTGTGTGTGTCTGTGTGTGTGTCTGTGTGTGTGTGTGTCTGTGTGTGTGTGTGTGTCTGTGTGTGTGTGTGTCTGTGTGTGTGTCTGTGTGTGTCTGTGTGTGTGTGTGTGTCTGTGTGTGTGTGTCTGTGTGTGTGTGTCTGTGTGTGTGTCTGTGTGTGTGTGTCTGTGTGTGTGTCTGTGTGTGTGTGCGTGTGTGTGTCTGTGTGTGTCTGTGTGTGTGTCTGTGTGTGTGTCTGTGTGTGTGTCTGTGTGTGTGTGTCTGTGTGTGTGTGTGTCTGTGTGTTGGTGTGTGTGTGAGCGCTTGAGGACTTGTGCGCGCACAGCCTAGTGATAACAACGCTCATCTCCATCCTCAATATGTCCGTCCGTGCCAACACAATGAGCCTGTTTGTAGGCAGGTACATAACAAAAGGGTTGGGTTGAAGAAATCGATCAGTCTCTGTATTGGGGATGTTACACCTGGTTAGTCCATTCACCTGGTTAGTCCATTCAATAGGTAATCATAAAAATGAGTTGTTTTACCTGCACAGGATTTGGCGACATTGGTCGGCTATTTACTATTGGTTACAGCTTTGGAAAGCTAAAAGATTTATCCTCTTGTCTATCTATCTATCTATCTATCTATCTATCTATCTATCTATCTATCTATCTATCTATCTGTCTGTCTGTCTGTCTTTTTACCTGTATGTCTATCTGCATATCTGTTTATCTGTCTGTTAATCTGTCTGTCTGTGTATCTATCTGTCTGTCTATCTATCTGTCTGCCTGTTTATCGGTCTGTCTTTCTATCTGTATATCCATCTATCAATCTAGTAATCTGTCTGTCTATCCAACTGTCTGTGTATCTATCCATCTATCTGTCAGTTTGTTTATCTATCTCTATCTATCTATCAGTCTGCCTGTTTATCGATCTGTCTGTCTGTTTATCTATCTCTCTTTCTATCTGCATATCCATCTATCTGTCTGTTTATCTGTCTGTCTATCTATCTCTCTGTGCATCTATCCGTCTATCTATCTGTTTATCTATCTGTCTGTCTACCTATCAGTCTGCCTATTTATCGGTCTGTCTGTCTGTTTATATATCTTTCTGTTTAGCACAAGGACTACGGGTCTCGTTCAGCTTTTAAGTAGCGACAGTCACGAGCAACCTATTCAGCTGGCTCCCATGACATTGCAGAAACTCTTGACTATTCAGAACCCCCTGGACAATGCAGTGAACAAATAAAAAAAACACCAAGGGAGACGACTCGATCGATGAGATCCTAAGCTCCTGCTGCATTGAACATGCAATAAAAAAAATATACAAGACAAAGAGCCACAACAACTACACAAAAAATTTAATACCAAACTATAAGTAGTTTCGAAAGAGTTGAGAAGAAATAAACTGAACTGATTTTATGGGAGCAGTACTAAACTCAACAAAGAGCCCGCTTCTTTTTGCTGATTTCAGAAGGGGGCCCCAGTTTTCAAAGATTTCTATGGGCAGCGACATTTACAGCATTTGTGACTAGGGCCCCTGGAAGTTCCTTCACCCCGAGATGTACATTGGCCAGCGGCTCTCAAAAAGGTAAGAAAGAAAAAACAAACCAAGAAACAAACCAAGAAACAAACCAAGAAAAAACAAACAAAGAAATAAACCAAGAAACAAAGCAAGAAACAAACCAAGAAACAAACCAAGAAACAAACCAAGAAACAAACCAAGAAACAAACCAAGAAACAAACAAAGAAACAAACAAAGAAACAAACAAAGAAGCAAACCAAGAAACAAACCAAGAAACAAACCAAGAAACAAAACAAGAAACCCAACAAACTTTTATTCAATTATTCTATCGTGAGATCGATATTACAATCAGGACCTGGGAAAAGTTTTCAATTTTACAATACATGACGCAGTAAGTTATTCCTGACTGACCTCATTACAATACATGACGCAGTAAGTTATTCCTGACTGACCTCATTACAATACATGACGCAGTAAGTTATTCCTGACTGACCTCATTACAATACATGACGCAGTAAGTTATTCCTGACTGACCTCATTACAATACATCACGTAATGAGTTATTCCTGACTGACCTCATTACAATACATGACGTAACGAGTTATTCCTGACTGACCTCATTACAATACATGACGTAATAAGTTATTCCTGACTGACCTCATTACAATACATGACGTAATGAGTTATTCCTGACTGACCTCATTACAATACATGACGCAGTAAGTTATTCCTGACTGACCTAATGACGACTTTACCGCCCTTGAAGCTGATACATCGACGTCGAACTAAGTCAATGATGGCTGCAGTGCTCCTGAGAGGTGGGAATATCACACACATGTACAGGTGCTAAGACAGGTGATAAAACCCCCTGTATAACCCACATGTACAGGTGCTAAGACAGGTGCTAAAACCCCCTGTATAACCCACTTGTACAGGTGCTAAGACACGTGCTAAGACCCCCTGTATCACCCACTTGTACAGGTGCTAAGACAGGTGCTAAAACCCCCTGTATCACCCACTTGTACAGGTGCTAAGACACGTGCTAAGACCCCCTGTATCACCCACTTGTACAGGTGCTAAGACAGGTGCTAAAACCCTCTGTATCACCCACTTGTACAGGTGCTAAGACATGTGCTAAGACCCCCTGTATCACCCACATGCACAGGTGCTAAGACAGGTGCTAAAACTAGGGGTGTGCCGGAATCCGGTCCGGAATCCGGTTCCGCCGGATTTTGCACTATCCGGTAAATCCAGTTCTGCCGGATTTATACGTATCCGGAATAACCGATTCCGGAATCCGGAAAAGCACTGGATTTCTAGCAATTTGCCAGATTTTGTGACTCACGGACCATAATCTGAAATAAAAGTAATTCTTCTTCCCGAATTTACACACATCACGATCATTGAATCGATTGTTTCGAGCGTTGAGCTTGTTTAATGTTTTGAACATAGAGTCAGCACCGCTAATATTGGCCAATCGGCCCAATCCCATACATGATAGTGCGGGGATGAGTAATTATCATTCGTGACGTCATCTTAACCGCAATCACCAATGACGTTGTAACAGAAATAATAAGCAACTATACTGCCCAAGCGCCTGGCCGCCAGCCCGCCACAAAATAAATAACAGAAATGAATGGTTTTTGAGAAATTCAACATTTAAGTTGTTTAGATTTCTCTGAGAGAATTGAAAAGATGTCTTCTTCGTTATTAAATTAAAATGCATCACCCACGAGATTTCTGTTGAAAAAATAGTTCAAAAAATGAATATCAAATATTGTAAAATGAAAAAAAGAACATTTTTCCATTCTCAGAAATTTCCGTGAAGAAACACTAATTCTCTAATACTAATTAATATAACAAGTCACTAAGTTTGTAATCTAAACCTTTAACCCTAACGTAACGTCTTCCATTAAAAGCAGTTCCTTCCCAAATTTTGCTTATAATTCTATTTTATAATAAAGGTAATTATAATTCTATTTAAATCTAGGAAGTAAAAGCTTCGCTATGCTTTAAAAAATTCTAAACCGTAATTTTAAATTAATCACATCATTTGTGATTTTATATTTATCGTTCACTCAATTGTTAAAAATAAGTATCATTTTTGAGTAAAAATTAATACTACTGTTAGCGGTCTAGTATTAATTTAAAGGTCTTGGTGATCTCTATGTCACTCAAGCCATCTTCGGCGATTCTCGCTTGCACTTATGACTCCGTGCTCTTTTGGTTTAAACCAGGCTCGCGCAGCCTGAGCCGAGGAGCAGGGAGCCGCTACTTTTTGCTGGAGCCGTGGTGTCGGAGCCGAAAATCTGGCGGCTCCACGGCTCCCAAATGCTTTTTTTTACAGCAGAATTTTTTTTTTAGCTTTAAAATTCCAAATTTGTTCGACCGTTTTGCCTCCCTACTATTTGAAACGTTGTTATTTTTACGAACGCCAAATAAACAGTAACAGCGTTAAATGATAGCGTGCACGCACATCACCACAAAAGAAATCTTTAATGGGGAATCGTTTTGTGTTCGTTTTAGGGGAATCTTGTTTTACCCCTCCGAAATTTTTTTAACAACTTGGTACGTTATATATAAAGTTAAAACAGTTTTATTTGCATAGAATAATTGTATCAATCATTTAAAATAAATTTTTACTAAGCATCGACAAATAGAACGCGTCATATTTAGTATTATTATTTGACCTGAGAATCAGGCCCGTAGAAGCGCGTGGGGGCCAGAGGGGGGGGCTTAGCCCCCTTGCGTTTTATTCCGTCCCCTGCTTATTTGCTCTACTTTAGTAAAACGGTATTAACTGCCCCCTCCCCTGCTACTGCCTGGCCCCTGTTGTAGACGCCTGGCCCCCTGCTGGGAATTTTCACGCTACGGGGCTGCCGCGAACTTTTGTAATAGACTAAAAACAAATGATTCGCTTTCAGGCGTATAAATACCCTTTGTTATAAACAGAATATCTGAAATAGAGTAGATAAATTTATAAGGCTGTGGCTATACGGACCCAGGTCCCAATAAAATCCGATTGTTATTCGGACCCGTGGCAAATATGCACTAAGCTTAGCTATATTTAAACTTTATTTGACGGAACCCGAAAAAATAATAATACAGAGTCCGCTTAGTGGAACCTTAGACACTGAGTACGATTAAATCATACAATTCAAACAATTATATATATAAAAAAAACAATAATGAAGTTTATGTATAGCTAAGCTAAGTGCATATTTGCCACGGGCCCGAATAACAATCAGACTTTATTGGGACGGTGTCCGAATAAAAATCGGAGTTCATTGGTACCCGGGTCCGAATAATCACTTCGAATTTATAAATAATAAATATAAATACTGAAGTCTTTAAAATATTTTAAATAATGTATCATTTTACTATTTCCTACGGGCCTGCTATGGGGGTGAACGCGACAAAATTTGCATAACTTTTTATCAGCGGCATGTTTGCGTGGCGCAATTACAAAAATTTTTGTCTCGTGTGATACTATCTTAATAGGGAGCTGGATGCCGTGCCGGAGCCGTCAAATTTGTGGGAGCCGGAGCCGGAATAAATTTGGCGGCTCCGCAAGCCTGGTTTAAGGTCGATGTGTATGACGTAGCCTTGCGGCCCGCGGCGCTCAGCTGTGATTTTGTGGCATCACTGGAATGTGTACATTATTTGGCTGTGGACTTGAAATAACTTAACACTGTTAACAAACTAATAGTCATTAGTTAGTTATCAACATCTTATTCTTACTTATTTAGGCTTGAATAATGGCTTTGTCAACTGCCAATTGAATTAATTAAAATTTGTATTTCAATTTTCAAACTTGTAAAGTACAAAAATACAGAATTATTGTTCTCAAATCTCAATTCCATTCAATCTTGTTATTTGTTTTTTTTTTTCAATTAATTACCCATTTCAATACACATCATAAACTATGAACATTTGAACAATAACAATAAGCAATAAGCATCCATCATCCAATGAGCAAATGACAAGACGAGATGAACTCAGATGATGAGTCTGACTTTCTCCTCAGATTCAAAACAATTAGTGCACTACAATAGTTCTTCACTTCCAACTTCTAATCAGCCAATGTCATTTAGCCATTTAGGCCGGCTGTTCAGAAGGCATCCAACCCCTCAGATTTACCGGTATCTGCAAAGTACCAAAATCCGGAATCATAATCCGGATCCGTTACCGGATCCGGCGGATTTCACAAAGAAAATCCGGATCCGGATCCGGTTGGAAAAAACGGATCCGGCACACCCCTAGCTAAAACCCCCTGTATTACCCACTTGTACAGGTGCTAAGATTGAACAGGAAACAGCACGACAAAGGAACCAACTTATTAAAATGTTCACTTCCAAGCTCACTACTGGGTAGCTTCTTATTTGCTGGGGGATCCCTGGATCTATTACAGCAACACAATTTTATCCATAATCTGCTCTAAATAGTACCAAGTCCGTAACAGAGATCTAAAACAACTCTTTGTTCGTAGCAGAAGAAGATTTCGACCAAGACACCAAAACAGGGCAAGATAGGGCATTGCCAGGTAAAAGACTTTGATTTTACATAAATAAGTAAACACACGTTCATTTGCATTAAAACTTTTAGATGTGTCGACATTAGAATCTTCTATAAAGTAAAACATGTTTTCATTGGCTTAAACCATAAAACTAATTATAGAAATTAAATTGTCTAAAAAAAAAGTGTCAGAGCCAATAAGATTGAAGTTTTTTATTTACCTCTGGCGACTTCGATTTTTGTTTCGTCAATGAAATGTATTTCTATTTCTGTGTTGTACAAATACTTTGTAGTTTTTTTGTCGGATTGAATGCCTAGAAAAATTAAGAAGTGAAACAAAAATTTAAAAGTTTGGGGCGAAAAATAAGATAAATTTGAGATGTTCAATAGGTGGGGGTGGGGGGGGGGATAACATCCCATGTCAATCAAAAGTAAAAGTAAATTTCAATTCAACTATTATGAAACAATTTGTTTAATTAAATTAAACTATAAAATGTTTATTTGTTCAATAGAGAATAAACACACATTTTAACTGTTCTATTTGTTATTTATGACTTTATCTGTATAAATAATTTATGTACGCAAAGAACAAAAAAAAAACATTTATTCGCTATTTCTCGTGCTGTCTGTTCTCTTGTTGTTGCTGTAAATATTGAACCAAAAACGTATTTCTACCAACTGAAGAGGGGAGATAACAAAAGAGTATTTCTGTGGTAGGGATGAAAGAAGGTCACTACCAAATCTAAAAATTGTCCCGTTTAGTTGGGCGATTCTTTATAGATCCTCTGAGATCCCATGAATCACTAATGGACCGGTTTCTATGGTGACCTTTTTTCATCCCAACCATGGCCGGGAGGCACCACGGGGAATTTATCGGGAACTTGAGCCAAGACCTGAAATAAGTCCTTGGTCCTTACCGGAGATCGAACCAGGTACCTATACTGCGATACCTTCCGTCATATCCATTATTTGATAAACGCAATGGCTACGGTTACGTCCGGCGTAATCCGTATTTTTTTTCCGGGTACCAGCCATAGATATTGCTCCACACCCTAACCCTAACCCTAATCCTATCCCTAAACATATCCCTATCCCTATCCCTATCCCTATCCTTAAACCTAACCCTAACCCTATCCCTAACCTTAACCCTAATATAATGGCCGGTACCCGAACAAAAAAATACGGATTACGCCCTATCCCTAAACCTATCTCTAACCCTATCCCTATCCCTATTTCTATTCCTATCCCTATTCGTATTCCTATTCATATTCCTATCCCTATTCCTAACCCTATCCATAACCCTATCCCTAACCCTATCCTTAACCCTATCCCTAACCCTATCCCTAACCCTATCCCTAACCCTATCCCTATCCCTAACCCTACCCCTAACCCTATACCTAACCCTATACCTAACCCTATCACTAACCCTATCCCTAACCCTATCCCTATCCCTAACCCTATCCCTAACCCTATCCCTAACCCTATCCCTAGCCCTAGCCCTATCCCTAACCCTATCCCTAACCCTATCCCTAACCCTATCCCTAACCCTATCCCTAACCCTATCCATAACCCTATCCCTAACCCTAATATAGTGGCCGGTACCCAACAAAAATACGGATTACGCCCTATCCCTAACCCTATCCCTAACCCTATCCATAACCCTATTTCTATTCCTATCCCTATTATTATTCATAACCCTATTTCTATTCCTATCCCTATTCATATTCCTAACCCTATCCCTAGCCCTATTTCTTTTCCTATCCCTATTCCTATTCCTATCCCTAACCCAAACCCTATCCCTATCCCTAACCCTATCCCTAACCCTATCCCTAACCCTATCCCTAACCCTATCCCTAACCCTAACCCTATCCCTAACCCTATCCCTAACCCTATCCCTAACCCTATCCCCAACCCTATCCCTAACCCTATCCCTAACCCTATCCCTAGCCCTATCCCTATCCCTATCCCTATTCCTAACCCTATCCCTAACCCTATCCCTAACCCTATCTTTAACCCTATCCCTAACCCTATCCCTAACCCTATCCCTAGCCCTATCCCTAACCCTATCCCTAACCCTATTCCTAACCCTATCTCTAACCCTATCCCTATCCCTAACCCTATCCCTATCCCTATCCCTATTCCTAACCCTATCCCTAACCCTATCCCTAACCCTATCCCTAGCCCTATTTCTATTCCTATCCCTATTCGTATTCCTATTCCTATCCCTATCCCTATTCCTAGCCCTATCCCTAACCCTATCCCTATCCCTATTCCTAACCCTATCCCTAACCCTATCCCTAACCCTATCCCTAACCCTATCCCTAGCCCTATTTCTATTCCTATCCCTATTCGTATTCCTATTCCTATCCCTATCCCTATTCATAACCCTATCCCTAACCCTAACCCTATCCCTAACCCTATCCCTAACCCTATCCCTATCCCTATTCCTATTCCTAACCCTATCCCTATCACTATTCCTAACCCTATCCTAATCCCTAACCCTATCCCTAACCCTATCCCTAACCCTATCCCTAACCCTATCCCTATCCCTTTTCCTAATCCTATCCCTAACCCTATCCCTAACCCTATCCCTAGCCCTATCCCTTACCCTATCCCTAACCCTATCCCTAACCCTATTCCTATCCCTAATATAATGGTGCTGGACGTAACGGTAGCCACTTAGTTTGTCGAAACATCTATTTGATATAATGAATGACTTTTTTCTAGTTTTCGGTGCATTATCATCAAATCTTTTCTTTTATTTTAAATCTCTTGTTTTAAATATATTTCTTTATTTCTTTTTTAGTTGTACAATTATTGAACTTGTTATTGTTGCACAGAATTCCGCCTATTATGAGAATAGTTTCACTATTTTGCGCATGTGTGCACTGGTGCACAGGTGCTGTACTTCATTGCACCATTTGCACATTACAATTTGCACCATTTGTACATTATAACCACAATTTGTGAATTTATCCCCATTATTTTCCCAAATTAGTAATTCCCTTCGTTAATCCTAAAAAAAAAAAACCGTTGAATCGTGAGACTAATTAAAAGCTGATAGTGAGACTAATTAAAGCTTATAGTGAGACTAATTAAAAGCTGAAAGTGAGACTAATTAAAAGCTGATAGTGAGACTAATTAAAGCTTATAGTGAGACTAATTAAAAGCTGAAAGTGAGACTAATTAAAAGCTGATAGTGAGACTAATTAAAAGCTGATAGTGAGACAAATTTGACGCGACGAATTTTGAATTTTAAAACACATTTAAAGTATTTTCAGCTACAATTAATGATTTACCCTTGTTGACTGATATGTTCTAATAATATATACATTGGGATTTCCGATCAGCATTTTGACCTTGACCTAGCATGTAACTTATATAACAATGCAGTTTAACTTTATACACATAGCTTCAGCCTCGACTTTATCAATAGCATCTATATAGATTGTTTATTTCTTCCAAATAATTAGGTCATCAGCAAAATGGTTTTCTTCCAAGTCTTTCTCATTGTTGTGATTCTCGGATCAACGCAATGTCAAGGTTGCCATTTAGTCCAATGGTGGCCAAATGGTACGTCAGACTACCAGGCTACGTGTAAAGAAATGACGTCATACTTTCGCGGATTGGTGAGAACGGAAACGACGTCCCAAGACAGAAGCGTATTCTACTTGCGGGGGGCGGAATGCTGTCTTCCTAATCAAGAGTGGAATTTCAAAGAGATTCTGGTTGAATACACTGACTGGTCCGAGGTAATGGTCAAAAAGGAGACATGGGTTGATTGTCCGAGCGGTTACTTTCTCGCCGGCCTGGGAGGAGTGGGCAAATGGCGTGAGGATGACAACATGTTAGATTTCTCTAGGATTGTCGCAGTACGGTGCATGAAGCCGGCCGGACACCCTATATACTATGGAGACTGTTACAGTGAGGAGACTGTTAAATGTTTCACTCAAAATAATACGTGCTCATGTAAGGCAGGTTACTATGTAACCGGAATGTACAAATCGTCGGGCATAGAATTTAAATCTCTAGAAAGTCTGCGCTGCTGCTCTATCGCGCCGAAACCTAAGGAAGTACCGACTTTCTCGGCGTTAAAGACGGGCATTATGGAGAAAACTTTGCGGCACTTGGCTGTTTTAGCTGATGGTTTGGGGTTCAGTAATTCTCGTGGCATCAGGGGTAAATTTTGCGGTGAAGATTTTGTCAGGGATGGAGACACTTGGCAGGCTAGCTCAAAGATGATGGAGAAAAAAAGACCTTGTCAAGGAGAGTATTGCTTTGAAAGATTGAAAATTGAATATGGCAATTGGAGTCTAGGGGTCCGTGACATCACGTATGGTCAAACTTATGTTAATATACTCAGTCCTGAAATTATCGATTCCGGGATGATTAGCAATTTAGCGAGCTCACAAGTGACGGAAAATTTAGACATATCTAAGACTGTCCAAGAAACCATCACTCACAACGTAGGGAAATGTTTTTCCACAAGTCCTGGATTGGCCGTTGAATTCAACTTCGACATTCCCTTGCCCGATAAAGAATCTCTGAAGTATAGAAGTGAAGTTGAACTGTCTGACTCTGATGATACAAAGACTAGCACACTCGACACAAGAACATTACAGTCAAAACTTTCCATAATTCTTCAGCCTAATTCTGCGGTTAATTACAAAGTGACCTTAATGAAAAGCAAAACAATCATCCCATACAAAGCCGTCATTGCAGTAAAATTTTCCATTGAGTTTAAAGGATATTTAAAATGGGGCAGATCGAAATCGATTCCGTTTGCGAACCACCACTACCTGGAAAAGGGATTAGAACAACCTTTATACTTTGAGTATCGTTTTGGTGGGAAATCTGTCCCGTTTTATACCGCTCTGAAAAATGAAAACGAGACACAAGCTCCGCCGTGGCTATGGAAATCAATGTTGCAATCTTTTAATGGAGTCACTTCTGCTATGGACCAGTTGCTTAACGAGAAATGGTATGAGTTTCAAATCGAAGGAACATTAGAAATTATTTCCGACTCAAAGCTAGAAGTTGTTTGGAGGAGAGACGAGTGAAGATTGTAGTCTGTCATGAAACGTCTGCTTCTGCAGACAGCGGGAATGACCTTCCAGCTCGCGTTCTGTAACTATGATTTTCTGTTTTATTAAAAGAGAAGAAATATTTTTCTATGAAATTTATGTTACTTTTATATATATATATATATATATATATATATATATATATATATATATATATATATATATATATATATATATATATATATATATATTGTGGTGTGGTTTAACTGGTTTCAATTTTTGTGGTTTATAGGGTTTCTTGATTTATGTTTCATTTAGATCTCGCAACTCAATCTTCATTATGCTTTTGTTCAGTTAGAACTCAGTAAGAAATAGATTTAATAATCTGTGAGTAGACATATTGTCCAATGTTTTGGTTTAATCTAGCCGAGTAAATTATTTCGATTTGTGAGTGTGCGTGTGTGTGTATGTGTAGATTTACGAAACAAATGAACGTCATCAATTCGGCTGAAAACGTCATCAATTTAGCTGAAAAACGTCTTTAACGATTGTACTTAAATGGATTTATAATCACGTGGAGCTATATTTAGATCTTGGGTGCCCGGCTGGCCCTATGATGGCGAGTCTGGTCTTCATGCTGCAGCCCCCGACCTGCATGCTGTAAGTTACGGGTTCAACTTCCGGAGCATTCTCGTCGCCTGCCTATATCTCCCGTGGGGTGTTTCCGTAGCCATTGCACTATTGGCTATGCTGGGGGGGGGGGTTGAAAGTAGGGCACTACCAAAATAAACAGCCCCATACGTGAGGTTTATGGGATCTAAGAGGTAAACAAACCACCCTTGCCGGGACTTGTAGTACAAAAACAATATTTGTTTTATATTATTTATATTTGTCAAGCCGTACAAACGGTAAAAAAATGACAAAATGTCCGGAGTATAAATCCTTTGATCACCAAGTAAGCATCGTTAAAGGATGAACCGTTAACCTGCGGTTAACCTGGGGTTAATCCCTGGTTAACCTATGGTTAACCTGTGGTTAACAAATAGTTTGATACTAGATCTCATTATTTTACAAGTTAAGTAACAAATTTTAGTGAGCCAGAACTGGACTGTGTGTGTGTGTGTCCCTGTAAGGATGAGATGATTATAAACCACTAATGGGACCGGTTTTTGATGGTGCCCTTCTTTCATCCCCCCCCCAGACCAAAGCATCATCACCATATATCGAGGACTTTATCTCTGAGCCAAGATCTGAACCAGATACCTTCAGGTCGACAGACGAGCGCTTTACCCCACGACCGCCAGTCAACCAGAATGAGAGTAGCGGCAGCGGCTTATTGACTGGGGGTGAGGTGGGGGGGGGGTTAGGGGGGAGGTACAAGTCACGGTGATCCATATCCAGTTCTAAATATCCAGTGCTGGATGACCCATTTGTTACATTCATCAAAACTCTGCCGCCTATTGTCATGGCCTTTGATGTCCAGCGGGGAAATACTGGGCAGCAGGAGAACAAACAAACAGACAAACAGACAAACAGACAGACAGACAGACAGACAGACAGACAAACAGACAGACAGACAGACAAACAGACAAACAGACAGACAAACAAACAGACAGACAGACAGATAGATAGACAGACAGACAGACAGACAGACAGACAGACAGACAGACAAACAGACAGACAGACAGACAAACAGACTGACAGACAGACAAACAGACAGACAGACAAACAGACAAACAAACAGACAGACTGACAGACAGACAGACAGACAGACAAACAGAGAGAGAAAAAAACAGACAGACAGACAGACAAACAGACAGACAGACAGACAGACAAACAGACAGACAGACAGACAGACAGACAAACAGACAGACAGACAGACAGACAGACAAACAAACAAACAGACAAACAGACAGACAAACAAACAGACAGATAGACAGACAAACAGACAGACAGACAAACAAACAGACAAACAGACAGACAGACAGACAGACAAACAGACAGACAGACAGACAGACAGACAAACAGACAGACAGACAGACAAACAAACAGACAAACAGACAGACAAACAAACAGACAGATAGACAGACAAACAGACAGACAGACAAACAAACAGACAAACAGACAGACAGACAGACAAACAAACAAACACACAGACTAGTAACATACTTGTTCACCTTAACCTTTATTTTTACCTGGGGTCAAGTCAGGTCATTCATGCCTCCCCCCCTTCCCCCACCCCCGGGGGAAGTTGTCTGTGAGATGACCGTATGTGTGTGGTAGGTTGACAACTCAGTTACGCTTCCGGGTCATGTGATCTTGCCAGGGGGGAAACCATCCGCAGGTCAGAAAATAAAAATGTGGGGAAAATGCTAAGGGAGAGAATCAATTTGAAAAATTTGAAACATGCTGATGTTATAGCCTCACCTTCGATGTCCCACCGACTGGCGCCAAAATGAAATAAGTCCAACACAGTTTGTAAAAAAAAAAACACAACATTTCAGCCCGATAACGAATTAATAAACTACTTCCGGTATTCGATAAGACACCATAATATCATGCCCCCCCCCACCCCTTCGTCCCTTAATCAGACACACAAGAACAAGTTTCATTTACATTTGAAATAGACACATTATTAATGTAATAACTGGTACATATTGAAAACAGAACGCTGAAATGGACAAAATGGTCTATCCAAGCAGGCTAGTCCTTACCTGGTGAATTTTATTTGTCAATCTGGTGTATGGTCCGATATCTTCTGCTGACCACAAACGGTTGAACGACAGGTGCTAGGCTTTGAGTCCTGGTCTTAAAATTTTGCCCCGGGTAATTCTTATTAGAGGGGGGGGGTTGGGATTAAAATGTATTTCAGTAAGTCATCCAAGGACCCCCTCCACCCAGTTGCTACCCCAATTCTAGACGCAATGATTCTAATCGGTTATCTGTTTGTTTTAATAAAATGGGGTCTAGTTTCATAATGTTGGGGGGACCACTGATTGACGGATGCTTTTTATTCTTCTCAGTTGATCTTCAGGTACATGTGTTGAGGAAATCTGTAGGTACAGGTGTTGATGACATCTTCAGGTACATGTTTAGATATGATCACTGTGTGTTTGGAATTAGATATTCACCTATAACAACCCACGACATCTTAAGCTACTAACGTTGAATACGTATTAAGCTAAAATTTGCTGATAACATTTTTACCACCAGGTGTGTCTCAATTTTCCACCTGTTCTACTCTTTCACGTTTTCTGTCTCAATTTTCCACCTGTTTTATTCTTTCAAGTTTTCTGTCTCAATTTTCCACCTGTTCTACTCTTTCAAGTTTTCTGTCTCAATTTTCCACCTGTTTTACTCTTTCAAATTTTCTGTCTCAATTTTCCACCTGTTTTACTCTTTCAAGTTTTCTGTCTCAATTTTCCGCCTGTTCTGGTTAAACCAATGCATTTGATATTGTACACACATGTGTACATCTACGAAGATCAATTTATCATTTTGATATGTATCTGTCCAACTAATTAACACTGTGTACATTTCCGATGTACGACTTAGGAAGATATACTGCTGGGAGGAGTTGGGGAGTTGGAGGCGGGGTGGGGAGGGGGGGGGAGGATTACTCCTTGGCGTCAGTGTAAAAGGCGAGATGTCATGCCAGTAGACGTAATATGACATGATGTCTGGCAAGTAGATACAATATGACATGATAACATGCAAGTGGATAAAATATGACATGATGTCATGCTCAACAGCTCGTATCAGACAGTGTTTCATTCTGTGATAATGCCCCTGGGGAAGGGAGGGGGGGTGACCTAATGTATTGAAAGTTGATATTAAAAAATCTAAAAATAAACCTTCAAAGGTGATATATCATTCTAAAAATAAATTCTGTAAAACAAACTTAATGAGAGCACACGCACAAACAAGCACACACGCGTGCACACACACACACGCGCGCACAATTTCATGTAAAAAATAAATTAGAAAAAAAAATATTTAAGAAACTGAGAACTCTGTATAAAATTTCAACGTACCAGAGCTGACCAGACCAGAGGTGCTGAAATGTCCAGACCAGAGGTACTGAAATGTCCAGACCAGAGGTGCTGAAATGTCCAGACCAGAGGTACTGAAATGTCCAGACCAGAGGTGCTGAAATGTCCAGACCAGAGGTACTGAAATGTCCAGACCAGAGGTGCTGAAATGTCCAGACCAGAGGTGCTGAAATGTCCAGACCAGAGGTACTGAAATGTCCAGACCAGAGGTACTGAAATGTCCAGACCAGAGGTACTGAAATGTCCAGACCAGAGGTGCTGAAATGTTTACGATTTTCTACCCACCTGTAAAGATGTTAAGTTTCATTTGCAGAGCAACAATTATTTTTTATATATTTTTTTTCAACATGTAGATAAATAGTTGTGTAATTATGTGCAGTGTATTCTCGATCTTGTATAGTGACCCACATAAATATAGTCTCAGACCCACTAGTAGGTAGCGGCTAACCCTGTGAGAACCTCCAGTCGTCTTTGACATGTAGTGGACATACAAGCGATAAATGAAAATTTGTTTTTTTAAAACCATTCCGGACAAAGACAATGTTATGTTTTTGTTCAGATTATCTCAAAATAAAAACCGGAGAAGTTTAAAGTGAAACGAAAAAAAACTCGTCACCTACAGATGGATTGGACCATTACTTTCTGCAGGGAAACTGTAATGGGTCAACTATCTTCTCTCTCTGTCTGTCTTTATCTCTCCCTCTCTCTCTTTCTCCCTCTCTCCATATCTCTCTCCCTCTCTCTCTCTCCATCTCTCTCCCTCTCTTTCTCCCTCTCTCCCTCTCTCTCCCTCCCTCTCTCTCCCTCTCCCCACCAATTACTTGACATGTTCAATTATTTGTGAATATCTATCTGTGTGTATGTGCGTATGTGTGTGTGTGTGTGTTTGTATGTTTGCGTGTGAGCGCGCATCCCTACGAGCTCAAATTCACAAGCGGTAATGCTTGATTTGTCTGCCTATCAGACTAGGGCTGGAAGTCACCAAACGAACTTATATTTTTTTAAAAATATTTATCAATAGGACTTCCCGATCGATAAACTACCACGGAACAAAAAAATACCAACCGTTGGTAACCTTTGACCTGAACGTGTTGACCTAAATCTCTCACTTTCTTCCAAGTAAAGTCACGTGACGATGACGACATCTGTTGATTCTGGATATGTTCCCTTCTTCTTCTTCTAATATGGGAACCGCTGGGGTGGGGCTGGTACTACCGGGGAGGGGGGGGGTAGATGCAGCGAACACCCCCGAATGTGCATATTCAAATCTAATTTACAGTGATGGAGGAGGGGTGAGGGAGAGAGAGAGATAGAGAGAGAGAGAGAGAGAGAGAGAGAGAGAGCAGCTGAGATTAGAACCGGCGACGTATGCTATGCCGATTGGTTTTGCTGTTGTTGTTGCTGTTGAATGTGATCAGTTCATGCTCCGCCCACTTGTATGTGGGGGAGGGGGGGAGTGATATTAGTCGTTTGTTATTTCTTTTTACTTAACTCCTTGTGCGCACAATCCTGAGCAAGCAACGATAAACATCATTAGCACTGATCAGCTGTTGTTGATAGGCGAACCAGGCGTCGTCCTAGTGGAAGGGGGGGGGGGCACTTCCATTAAAAGAGCGTTCCGCTCCCCCCCCCCAAAAAAAAAACAAATATTTATTCCTTTCCATTTTTAAACTGAGAGGGGCCCCCCAAATAACTTTTACTAGGCCCATATCACCTCTCTAAACGTTTCTGCCTTGGGCTACAAAATACATAAAACAGGTCATGCATACACACAAATACACACACACACAAGGACACACACGAGTGCATGTAGACACTGGTGAGTATATTCAACGTGCACTGATTTGTGCGTGCCCCCAACCACCTTTTACACAACTAGAAATCTTCTGGGTCTTATTGGAGGGGACGGGGGTGAGAGAGAGAGATAAATAGAGAGGGGAGGTGAAATAGAGAGAGTAAAAGAGAGAGAGGGGGGAGACAGAAAGATATAGATAGAGAAAAGAGGGAGAGAGAGGGGAGAGAGAATGAGAAAGATATAAATAGAGAAGGGAGAGAGAGGGAGGGAGAAGAAAAAGAGAGGGAGGGAGTTAAAGAAGGGGAGGGGGTAGGAGAGAGAGGGCAAGGAAGAGCCTCTCAAGCGGGTTATGATATATGTGTTTCAGACTGTAAGTGAGCTCGACTGAGTGTCTGAGCACGCGTGTGTGTGTGTGTGTGTGTGTGTGTGTGTGTTTGTTTTGGTCATTTCTTTCTGAACAATATTTGATTCCTTCCAAACTGATGAACCATTTCACGTAGAAAAAAAAAAAAGCTACAATTCTAAGTGGCGTCGGTGGGCATTAAGATGGGGGGGGGCTGTGAGAGGTGGAGAGGAGTTCCCGTGGGGGGGGGTGCAACACGCGGAGGGCCAGCCAGTCATGGTAAGTCAAATGTCTCTCTGCCCCTCCCCTTCCTACCCACCCTACTCGCCGATACATAGAGCCTGAGTCCCCCTTCCCTCCTCTCTCCCTCTCACTCTCTCTCTCTCCCTCCCTCTCTCCCTCTCCCTCTCTCCCTCCCTCTCTCTCCCTCTCTCCTTCTCTCTCCCTCTTTCTATATCTCTCTCCCTCTCTCACTCTCTTCCTGTCTCTCTCCCCCTTCTCTCTCCATCTCTCTCCCTATTACTATCTCTCCCTCTCTCACTCTCTCTAAACGTCCCTCTCTCCCTCCCTCTCTCTTCCTCTCTCTCCCTCTCTCTCTAAACCTCCCTCTCCCTCCCGCTCTCTCCCTCTCTCTCCCTCTCTCCATCTCTCTCTAACCCTCCCTCTCTCCCTCACTTTCTCCCCCTCTCTCCTCCCTCTCACTCCCTCTCTCTCTCTCTCCCTCTCTCTCCCTCTGTCTATATATATCTTTCTCCCTTTCTCTCTCTCTCTCTCTCTCTCTCTCTCTCTCTTTCACTCATGACATATATTGATTTGGGCGATGTTAAAGAAACATGTTGGGGTGGTTCTGTGTGTTGTTTTATATAATTGAAAAGAAAACACGAACCAGCGAGCCGGTTATTTCTGGTAAACCGGTTAACTGTTATACTGTAGTTAGTTATAAATAAAATAGAAAAGTCCCGTAACTCTGCCGAGACTAACACTATCATTTGTTATTGCTTAAGTCCCCTGTGAGGTAAAGATGCTTCAATCCTAGACCCATCATAACCACCACTGGGACCAGCAGGGGGGCAGGTAATACATTTTACTAAGTAGAGCAAATAAGCAGGGGGGGGCCAGACAAAATGCAGGGGGGCCCGCCCCCCCGGCCCCCCGCACGCTACGGGCCTGACTGTGACGGTCTTCACAGCCAAGACTGTTGTGTCCATGGTGGTTCCAGTTGCCGTGTGAGAGGTGAACAAATGTTGGCTGTGCTGCAGCTGAGAATGGAAATGTAGAATAGTTTATGTAACAAAATGATGCGTAACACAACGGTGCGAAACAAGAACGGTGCGTAACAAAACGGTGCGTAACATTAGCGGTGCGTAACATTAACGGTGCGAAACAAAAACGGTGCGTAACCCTATTGGCCTATGAACAAATCCGGAGTCTCCCGTCTGTCAGCTTGGATCGAACCGGAGACCTTCATGTCAACTGTAGAGACATGGTTGACTGAAATATCATAACGCCTGTAAACTAGCACCCTACCCACACACACACACACCCCCACACACACACCCCACACACACACCCCCCCACACACACACACACCACATACACACACACACTTAACCACTATGAAGGGTAAAACGAAGGCGGGAGGGTACAGCATTCACGGAGAATGGGTTCGTTCAAACAATTAAATGTGATTTCAGGGTATATACGTCCCCGGGCTTTACTCACAGTGGGAGTCAAAGAGGCCCCCCGTACGCCCCATTACCCCCTACCCCCATCCCCCACACCCGTCTAGGTGCCGAGGTGTGCCGAGGTGTGTGTGCCGAGGTGTGTGTGCCGAGGTGTGTGTGCCGAGGTGTGTGTGCCGAGGTGTGTGTGTCGAGGTGTGCCGAAGTGTGTGTGCCGAGGTGTGTGTGCCGAGGTGTGCCGAGGTGTGTGTGCCGAGGTGTGTGTGCCGAGGTGTGCCGAGGTGTGTGTGCCGAGGTGTGTGTGCCGAGGTGTGCCGAGGTGTGTGTGCCGAGGTGTGCCGAGGTGTGCCTAGAAAGATATACAAGAAAAGAACAAAGAAGTATATTGGTTATGATGGAATGATCTTTGTAACGAGTCGGTTTGTTGGGATGTTTGTCTCTTTGTCTCTTTGTCTCTTTGTTTGTTTGTTTTATTTACTGCGACAAATTGAAAGAAAAGAAGACATCAACAGACAAACAAAAAAATTGAATTAAATTTTTAGCCGAAACGAATCTAAAAAAAAACGAAACAAATAAAATTTCATTGGAAAATTGATAATTAGTTTTAAATTTCAACGCCGCAATCATCAAAATATTTAGAAATCAATTCTCAACTGTTTTCTTTTAATACAATACTTGATTTATAATGTCGCGGGGGTTAAACCCCCCTCTGGAGGGGGAGGGGAAGGGTGGGGGGAGGGTGTTGATTAAGTCTTAAAATAGTTTAGGAGTTACTATTATTGAATGTGAAAAAATCAATATTTTACAGTATGAACTTTTTTTTTGTTATTGTTACACGGATGATTAATGAACAAAATAGTTCATATAATAACATGAGATTTTATAATCATAAGTACAATGCCAATATCTTGATTAAGAAAAAAAAGCAAAGACAAAAACAAAAAAAAACAGAAAGGTCATTAGGTCAATAGGTCAACTATAAATATACTCTGACGTGTACAACAATAATAATACAATATCGGGGGGGGGGGTCTACAACCAGGACCGTCTCAACACATAGGGGAAGCCCGGGTATTGATGTTGAGGTGGGGGGGGCGGTGAGAGGGGTGGGTAGGGGGTGGGGGAGAGTCAATGATGATTGATTTATTACATTCCCTCTTCTTCTTACTTGCTGATGGTGGCACACCAGCGGACTGTTGGGCCCTGGGCGGGTCTGGGATTGGGGGGAGGGGGTGGGGGGGAGGGGTGGGGGGGGGTTAAAGGTCATTTTAAAGAATAGTTATTCTGTTTGTCGTTATGGGATAAACACGTCTTGTTTATCTGTTACCATGGCGACACGTCGCCATCCTCGCTGCAGCTGTATCGGTGTCAAAGAAAACCGGAAGTAATGTTTTGCTCCTTTCACGCTTTAGGAAATGAAACATCGCAAAATTTATAGATCATAAACAAAATCAAATGTAGGTGGCCATTTTATGGGTGTGGCTTTATTTTTTTTTTTTTTAAAAAGAGATAAACGAATTATTTTTTTACGATAAACGAAATATTCTGTTGGCGCAAAAAGTTTACCAATGTTTGTTTGTTTACATAGGTTACTTTCTGTACTCAGAATTTACATTGCAACAAAATTTAGAAAAAAATGTCGTCCCTTGGTGGGCTCGAACCACCAACCTTTCGGTTAACAGCCGAACGCGCTAACCGATTGCGCCACAGAGACCTCGCATAATTGGTAAATGAGTACAACAAGCCTATGTCACCGTGGTAAATCAGCTGTCAGTACTTGTACTTCAGTCATATGTCAGTACTTGTACTTCAATCATAGGTCAGTACTTGTGCTTGAGTCATATGTCAGTACATGTACTTCAGTCATATGTCAGTACTTGTACTTCAATCATAGGTCAGTACTTGTGCTTGAGTCATATGTTAGTGCATGTACTTCAGTCATATGTCAGTACTTGATTCATATGTCAGTACCTGTACTTCAGTCATGTGTCAGTACTTGTACTTCAGTCATGTGTCACTACTTGAGTCATATGTCAGTACTTGTATTTCAGTTATATGTCAGTACTTGTGCTTCAATCATATGTCAGTACTTCAGTCATATTTCAGTACTTCAGTCATGTGTCAGTACTTCAGTCATAGGTCACTACTTGTACTTCAGTTATGTGTCAGTACTTCAGTCATATGTCAGCACTTGTACTTCAGTCATATGTCAGTACTTGTACTTCAGTCATATGTCAGTACTTGTATGTCGATCATGCGGTACAAAGTATCCAGTCTCAAAATATTTGATTCCAGTCAATTATTTTATTATTTATTTATTTATTTGTGTGTGTGTGTGTGTTGCGTGCTAATTGGTTTCAGTGTGAAATAGGAACCAAGTCTATTTTTGCGTGGACTTTTGAGAGTACACTGTAAGGCGATAGATGGGGGGTGAGGTGCTGATGGAAAGGCGATAGATGGGGTGGGGATGCTGGTGGTAAGGCAAGACTTTTCTTGTATACTGATGTGTGAGTTTCGTTGACGGCTGTTTGCCTGTTGCTATCCGTAGAGAATTTATTCAATTATCCAGGAAGAGTTAGTTTAAGTACATTAAAAAAAAAGAGAAACGAAAAGTAAAACAATTTCAAGGTTTTTGTGTAAAAAAAAATTGAACAAAATGAATAAGAGTGCAAAAAGTTTAA
This sequence comes from Bulinus truncatus, assembly GCA_021962125.1. Taxonomy (NCBI): domain Eukaryota; kingdom Metazoa; phylum Mollusca; class Gastropoda; family Planorbidae; genus Bulinus; species Bulinus truncatus. Next base: position 1,952,492 of record JAGDYQ010000014.1, read on the forward strand.
ACTAGGTAAAAGAAAAACATGGTATGCTTATGCCCTTATATGGTATAGTTACTTACTATTAGTAAGGTTGGACATAAATTAACACATTGCATGTAAATAAATGGTGAAACCTCCAATAAACGAGAGCTGTGTTCGGTGACCACAGATGGTCAGTATACATAATTGTTTGAAGTATAAAAGGGTAAAATCAGACATGAGTTTTATTCATCTTTATTTCACGATACTGTTATAACTCTCTTCCTTTGCCTTCGGTTTGTGTGCAATGAATGGGGAATTCCTTTAGATCAGCGCACCGTGTGAATTTACTATTGAATGCAGCGACTGCGTGACTGTGTGACGTAAGACCAGCCGGCACGAAGAACACTGGCCATTGTAGTTGTCGATTGTATATAAATTATTGGATATTGTTGCTTTTATTGATCCCAAGCCTGTGATTTGATGATTTTCCTTTAAAGCATTTATCACTATATATATACATATATATATATATATATGTATCAGGGTGGCCCAAAATAACTTTTTGTCAAATTTTATTGGAGCATTTTGTTTTTTTTTTTGTGTGTGTTTCCTTTGACTTCAAAACAGCACAGAAAAAATTTCATGAATATAGACTTTATTTAGCACTGCCTCATCGACACTGAAATTTTAAATCATTTTGAATGAATTTTGAATGTGAGTATGTATATATAACGTACACAGAAAATGCTAGAAGGTTCTGGAAAGTTTTAGAAAAATCTATGTGAATCTAGAAGGTTCTGAAAGGTTCTATGAAATCTCTAGAATGTTCTAGAATCTTCTAGAAAAACGTGGAAAACTTGAGGAAATTCCGGGAAATTCTAGAAAACTCTAAAAATTTTGATTTTCATATAAATAGTCAGCTTCACCAGTGCATTTCAATTTAGTTATAAAAATCAAGTTTTATAAGATCAAATGTTGCGGCTATATAATTATCATTCATTTAGTTATGACTACTAGGTCGAAAAGTGTTGTTCATTTAACTGGCGTAGAAGTTGACAAACTCCTGTTTATTGAGCTAGGTACTTCCCCTAATTGAGCCTACTGGCCAATGGTATGTTTACAAACACAGCCGTCTGGCAGTTAGTTGGTTCAATTTTTTCTTGACCTATTTCTTTGCTTGTATACTGTCCAGTGGACATGCCAATGTTTATTGAGCTAGGTACTTCCCCTAATTGAGCCTAGTGGCCAATGGTATGTTTACAAACACAGCTGTCTTCAATAATACATTTGGGGGTAGTACAACTGGACCGGATGTCCTGCTATTCAAGCGCTTTAAGAGTTTTGACCCAAAATAAGACAGGCAGAATTTAGTATGTGCCACTGGAGCAAAATCTCAAGTCATTAAATGAAGAAGCCATCAAATTTTGTTCAAATATCCTTCAAATGAAAGACAACTCAAGATATTTGCCACGTGAAGATTACAAAGAACTTCTGACTCTGAATCTTATCTTCCTGGGAGGGATTCCCCCCCCCCCCGGGGTGCGTTTTCGTGTTCCAGGAGCTCATCAAAATGCAAAGTGGATGTCTAAAATAATTTATATCATTAAGATTAATCTCTTCAGTCATCAATTCAAGCTGACTAAGTGTTAAGGTAGATCAATTCAGAATTTTATATCTTTGCATCCTTGGTTTACATCAAACCTTGGATTCAGTGTCCCACTCTAGCAGACACACCTCTGAATGATCTGGATTTCATCAAGCTTCTTATTGATTGGCGACATCTCTGGTACCTTAGTGCAGAACTCATTCCTCTGGTTCTCTTTTCTCAACGTGTCTCAGTGGATGAGAAAAAACAGCCTTGCTGCTTGCTTGAGGAGAAATCTTATGATGTTTAGAAAGAAGAAAGGTGCATCCGTATCACAAATGATCCTTCAGCACTTCATAATATAACATTAAAGGATTTTGTGACCTCGTCATCGCTGCTCTTCTTGAATGCTCTTCTGCTTCCCACAAATATTTTCGCATGACTGATGCTTCCATCTGGCAACAAACTCCATCCTTTCAGAAGGCAACATCAGTGGTCTCTTCCTTGAAAGTTGTCAGTGACTGTGCCGAGCGGGGAATTGCACTGGCGTCATCATTCTACTCATCTCTTACCAAATCAGAGGAGGAAAAGCAACACTTGCTCCAATATGTTGAACAGCATCGCAAAGAGTTTCCAGATGAACTGAAGTCAACTGTGCTAAAGATATTGCAACTTGAAGACCTTCAGGACTCAGAAAGCACAGACTAAAAAACTTTTAAAGTGTATTTTTGAATGGCGTACTTAGAACTACTCTGCAATACAGTCATTTTAATGTGTCATGCAACTAGTATTATTTTACTGTTTAATTCCTACTGTGTAGTATAACACAGCTCAACAAAAAAAATTTTTTTGCGAGTTGCCAAGAATGTTTGAATGAATTTATACCAATTCATGAGTGCTGATTTCAAAACTGCCACTGCTTTTGCTAAATTGGCTCTAGTTTCTGAGATATTGGACATCTTTCAAAATATGATTATACCCTTTGTGTAAAACAAATGCAATAAGTTTGGTGTCTTTTGTTCAATTTAACTATACCAAGTTAAAACTTTGTTTAGTTTTTTCTCTTTTATAGCTGCTTTCTAAAGACATCATGAGTTCATCACGAAGATGCTGCAAAAATAATCAGTTACATCTGTGGAGAAGACATGATTGAAAAGCAAAGAAGAATTATGACCGACTTTTTGCAGCAGGCATATTTGGCTTATTTCGGTGTGAAGCTGGGAGACCAAGACAAGTCTTGGGCTCCCCATAAGGTCTGCAAAAACTGTTTGGAGATCCTACGGCAGTGGACAAATGGTGAGAAGAAAAGTCTAAGTTTCGGTGTACCAATGGTATGGCGAGAGCCGAAAGACCATTTTGGTGATTGCAATTTTTGTATTGTGAATGTTAAAGGCTTCAATCGCCACAAGAAATCTAAGTGGGATTATCCTGATCTTGAATCTGCAAGGAGACCAATTCCACATAGCAGTGAAGTTCCTATACCAGTGTTTACTGGATTATTAGAGTTTTCACCATCAGACTCCGACGGGGGGCAAGATCTGGAGTTTTTGGCAGGTGAAAATAGTGGAAGCGATTATGAAGGAAGTTCTTCAACACCTCAACCATTCAGCCAAGAAGAACTCAATGACCTTATACGAGACCGAAATCTGACCAAGCAAGCATCTGAGCTTTAAAGTGTCCAGGCTCAATGAAAGAAATTTTCTCAAACCAGAAGTTAAAATAACATTTATCGGAAAGGAGAAGAGTTTTTCTTCCATAATTCAGCCAAGAGGAAGATCTTGTTTACTGTAATGACATCCCTGGACTTCTGCTTCAAATGGGACTACAAGCTTGAAATGTGTTCTGTTACACAATGGTAACCGTTATGCATCTCTTCCCATTGCCCACTCAACAAAACTTAAAGAAGAGTATGAGAATATCAAAATACTATAGCAGAAAGTCCGTTATTATGAGCATCAGTGGTCAATTTGTGTTGATCTAAAAATGGTAAACTTCTTGCTTGGGCAGCAGTCAGGATACACTAAATACCCATGCTGCAAGTGCCTTTGGGATAGCAGGGCAAGGCAAGATCATTGGACAAGAGTGACATGGCCTGCAAGGGAAACCATGACTGTAGGTAAAGAAAATATCATCAACAAGGCACTGGTTGACAAAAATAAGATAATTCTCGGACCGCTTCATATCAAATTATGTTTAATGAAACAATTTGTTAAGGCTTTGGACAAATATGGCAATTGGTTCAAGTATATTTGCAGATCATTTCCCGGATTGAGCCTGGAGAAGCTGAAAGCTGGGATTTTTTACGGTCCTCAGATTCGGAAACTCATCAACGATCGAAATTTTACTAATTTCATGGATCACCTTGAAGCTTCTTCATGGAACAGTTTTGTTTCAGTTGTCAGGAACTTTTTAGGTAATAACAGATCAGAGAATTACGAAGAACTGGTGCAAGATATGCTCGCTAACTTCAGAAACATTGGAACAAATATGAACATCAAGGTACATTACCTGCACTGTCCTTTAGACAAATTTCCAGGTAACCTTGGAACAATGTGAGAGGTTTTATCAGGATATGAGGGTGATGGAGGTGAGATATCAAGGAAGATGGGACATACATATGATGGCTGACAACTGTTGGAGCCTCCAGCGCAATTGACCCAACGACACACACAAAAGGAAGTCTAGCAAACAGCGATTTGCTAATGCATTACCATAGACAATAAGCATATTAATTAATTAATTAATTAGACATATTTAGTTTTTCAAATGAAAATGTTTTCCTCTATAACACTATTACACATATTTTTGAACAAATTTCTGCATGACCATTAACAGTTTCACTACTATTTGTTAGTATACTATTTTACTTCATGCAATTCTTGACAATTTTCAAACACGGTGCATACATTATTTCATTAATTTTAATTATCTCGAAAAATAGAGCCAATCTAGGAAAAGCACTTACATATTCTAAATCAGCATAGTTGACTTTGTATAAAATGATTCAAATATCACTGGCAATGAATTCACTGTTTACCAGTGTAATAGTTCTTTGTATATAAAAAAATCGGGATTTTAAACCTTGCAAAATTTTAATTTAATGCAACTGCCGAATACCATAAAGCACGAGATAACAAGTGCACTGAGGCAGTATTTATAGGAGCCCAAATGGTGTGAAATTTGGTATATATATGTTTTAAATCCCAGTGAACCAGAAAACTAAAATCAATTTTATTTTTCTCCATTATAAAGTGAGTCACTCTAATATATATATATATATATATATATATATATATATATATATATATATATATATATAGCACTAGTCGCGTTACAGTCATTGTAACGAAGATGTTTTATGGCAACACATATTTATATATTTAGACCACATATTTACTGATTAACTTAATTACTTGCAGTAAATTAAAAAAAAATATGCCGTCCCTGGGTGGGCTCGAACCACCAACCTTTCGGTTAACAGCCGAACGCGCTAACCGATTGCGCCACAGTGACAAGATGTCTGTTCTGCGTTTTGTTAGTACTTGTATTGACATACACCATGTCGTCCTTGCATGACGTTTATCTACAGGCGATATTAGCAGTTCAAATGATTTATTTAGTTTAGGAAATATGAGCTGACCAAAGTGACAGTATGAACTGAACAGAGAGACAGTAAGAACTGAACAGAGACACAATATGAACTGAACAGTGACACAGTATGAAGTGAATAGAGAGACAGTATGAACTGAACAGACACACAGTATGAACTGAACAGAGACACAGTATGAACTGAACAAAGAGACAGTATGAACTGAACAAAGTGACAATATGAACAGAACAAAGAGACAGTTGTGTTCCTTCTCTTGTCAATTAAACCCTACTGACGTCACCTGTCTTCAACCAATCACATTTATTTATTTATTTTCTCCTGTTTTAAATTGGATCGGATGTGAAACTGGAAACAAATTAATGCCGTACCCTTGACCTTCATTTCAATTTTGACTTGTTTTGTTTTTTTTAACAACGAGAAAAATCTTATAATTCTCCCCCTCCCCCTTACCTCTTTCTCCCTCTCTCTATCTCCCCCCCCCACCACCCCTTTCTTTCAATTTCTCTCTCTCTCTATTTCTCTATCCCTCTTTCATATCTTTACCTTAATGGTGTGATAGAAATGTTACCAGTGTCACGTTTAAACTCCCGACTTACCGGGCAACGCCGGGTACACTATATACATGTATATATATATATATGTAATGTGTATTTTACAACAATGGATTGGATTTTGTTCCCTTTAACCTTCTATAACTTACCTTATGTTACAGTTTAGAGCAGCGTGTGTCTCATCCAGGTATGTAGCTGTACTCACAGAGCCCCCCCCACACACCCCTTTATCTCCCCGCGCCCCCCACTATTCATCCAACGGATGGTGGGATTACAAAGGATTATCGTCTGGTAAGTCTGTATCCGATTACCGGGTCATGTTGACATTTCAATGGGATGAACCATCTAGACATCAACGATACTGGACGTATTCGATTTGAGTGTATATTCAGGAGGGGGAGGGGGGGGGTAGAAAAAATGATCCCATCACCCAGGTGTCGCCCCTCCCCCCCACCCCACCCCCCGCCCTAAATCTTCCCCATGCACCCGACAAATCTATGGAGGCCCGTTTGAAGTTTATTAGTGAGCGTGAGTTTTCGTTTACGGCTGCGAATACAGCTACGATCCCTGGGGATGCCATACTGTCTAACAAGTTAGCACATACGCAGTGCAAAAATTTTCGAAGGAGGGGGTCCGAATATCCTCCCAGGCCGCATGCCACGGGCCCCATATAAAGATGTCAGGACAGATACATACAAACTCATACATCTACAAGGACAATTTAACATTGTTTCATGCATACGGTAAGACAGCGTACATTTGCATTGATAGTTTAGAGAGGCCAAAAGACACACCATTTGCATGACATGACACCTCTGAACGGAATGTCCAAGTACATATAGATAGATAATCATACACCGTTTAGGTTTACTATATTACTAGCGATTTATATCAGTATAACATTTTAACACAGGGGTCAGCTAATACCCCCTAATGTGGGTTATCTACTACTGACTGTTGTACATCTATCGACTAGTGCACATCTACCGACTGGTGTACATCTACCGACTGGTGCACATCTACCGACTAGTGCACATCTACCGACTGGTGCACATCTACTGACTGGTGCACATCTACCGACTGGTGCACATCTACCGACTAGTGCACATCTACCGACTGGTGCACATCTACCGACTGGTGCACATCTATCGACTGGTGCACATCTACCGACTGGTGAACATCTACCGACTAGTGCACATCTACCGACTGATGCACATCTATCGACTGGTGTACATCTACCGACTAGTGCACATCTACCGACTAGTGTACATCTACCGACTAGTGCACATCTACCGACTGGTGCACATCTATCGACTGGTGCACATCTACTGACTAGTGCACATCTACCTACTGGTGCACATCTACCGACTGGTGCACATCTATCGACTGGTGCACATCTACCGACTGGTGCACATCTACCTACTGGTGCACATCTATCGACTGGTGCACATCTACCGACTGGTGCACATCTACCAACTGGTGCACATCTACCTACTGGTGCACATCTATCGACTGGTGCACATCTACCGACTGGTGCACATCTACCGACTAGTGCACATCTACCGACTAGTGTTCATTTACCGACTGGTGCACATCTACCGACTGGTGAACATCTACCGACTAGTGCACATCTACCGACTGATGCACATCTATCGACTGGTGTACATCTACCGACTAGTGCACATCTACCGACTAGTGTACATCTACCGACTAGTGCACATCTACCGACTGGTGCACATCTATCGACTGGTGCACATCTACCGACTAGTGCACATCTACCTACTGGTGCACATCTACCGACTGGTGCACATCTATCGACTGGTGCACATCTACCGACTGGTGCACATCTACCTACTGGTGCACATCTATCGACTGGTGCACATCTACCGACTGGTGCACATCTACCAACTGGTGCACATCTACCTACTGGTGCACATCTATCGACTGGTGCACATCTACCGACTGGTGCACATCTACCGACTAGTGCACATCTATCGACTAGTGTTCATTTACTGACTGGTGCACATCTACCGACTGGTGCACATCTACCGACTGGTGCACATCTACCGACTAGTGCACATCTACCGACTGGTGCACATCTATCGACTGGTGCACATCTACCGACTGGTGCACATCTACCTACTGGTGCACATCTATCGACTGGTGCACATCTACCGACTGGTGCACATCTACCGACTGGTGCACATCTACCAACTGGTGCACATCTACCTACTGGTGCACATCTATCGACTGGTGCACATCTACCGACTGGTGCACATCTACCGACTAGTTCACATCTACCGACTAGTGTTCATTTACCGACTGGTGCACATCTACCGACTGGTGCACATCTACCGACTAGTGCACATCTACCGACTAGTGTTCATTTACCGACTGGTGCACATCTACCGACTGGTGTACATCTACCGACTGGTGCACATCTACCGACTGGTGTACATCTACCGACTGGTGTACATCTACCGACTGGTGCACATCTAACCACTGGTGCACATCTACTGACTGGTGTACATTTACCGACTTCTGTCCGATTATATACACTTATCCTATTTGTACTCGATTCCTCTGCTTTCTCTAGGTGGCTAAATGAATTACTCTCCACAAGTTTGACTGTCGGTGTCTGATCACTAAACACTCTCCTGGCCATACTTGTGCACTCTAACCAAGGCTCTAGTCATACGTCAGAGCACTTTTCTTGCATCCAATATTGCGTTCAGTGTTGTGTCCAGTGTTATGCCCAGCGCTGTGCCCAGTGTTATGTCCAGCATTTTTTCCAGTGTTATATTCAGCGTCATGTCCAGTGTTGTGTCCATCGTTTTGTGCAGTGTTATAATTCAGCGTCATGTCCAGTGTTATTCCAGCGTTTTGTCCAGTTTTATGTCCAGAGAGTTGTTCAGTGTTGTGTCCAGTGTCATGTCCAGCGTTTTGTCCAGCTCAACTCTACCTTTTCTCACGAGCTGGTCAGTTCAGTAGCTATTTCCCATGACCTTCCCGCGCTCTTCAAAGCCTTGCACTCACTCGATAAAGTCAGGTCAGTGTTAATTGATCACTTCCTCAGGTTAAATATTTCTACTCGCCTTGTCATATCTTGCCTAGTCATGTTAATTTATTACTCTGTGACTTTAATAGCTGCACGATACTTCCAGCGGTACCCACGCAAGCTATTTAAACACATAATTAATCGCTATTTAAACACATAATTAATCGCTATTTAAACACATAATTAATCGCTATTTAAACACATAATTAATCGTTATTTAAACACATAATTAATCGTTTTTTAAACACATAATTAATCGCTATTTAAACGCATAATTAATCGCTATTTAAACACATAATTAATCGCTATTTAAACACATAATTAATCGCTATTTAAACACATAATTAATCGCTTTTTAAACACATAATTAATCGCTATTTAAACACATAATTAATCGCTTTTTAAACACATAATTAATCGCTATTTAAACACATAAATAATTACTTTTTAAACATATAATTCATCGCTATTTAAACACATAATTAATGGATATTTTAACGCATATTTATTACTCACACTCTTTATTTATGGCGAAAAGGGGCATGGTTGGGGGGGGGGTGCCAAATACTGTTTGATAGAAGTTTGCTGATTGATGCTCTCAAAGAGAAAAAAATCTCTTCCCCCCCCCACCCCCCCTCTCCCACCGTTAATAAATTCTTAACAGCGTATGATTAATATTATAACTGTCAGAACAAAAACACGGAGAAATTTGAGAAACAGACGTAGGCCTGGTATAGAGTGCCCAACATTCAACTGGATGAGCTGTTAAAGGGGAGGTGGCTGGTTGGGGGTGAGGATGGGGGCGAGAGAGAGAGAGAGAGAGAGAGAGAGAGAGAGAGAGAGGGCTCTTCAGCGTTGGGTAAATGGTTGGGGGAGGGAGTGTTAGGGGGTGGGGTAGAAATACTCAGCTGCTCACATGAGAAATAAGAACAAAAGGGTGAAATACCTCCTGCATCCAGGAAATTTTTACAATTATTACTTTATTTCGAGTGAATCCTTAGAGGAAAAAATTACACAAAAATAAAAAATTTATTTAATAATAAGACACAAGGTTTTTATTATATCTTTCACATTTCTCTTTTTGAATGTCTTGTAAGAATTTCGCTTACCTCCTCCTGTGTCATATATTCTGTATATTCAGACTTTGTTATTTCGTGTCTGTAAAAAAAAATATAGGTCAGGAAGACATAAGATCTGGACAGAATGTCTGATTCAGTGATTAACAAATAAGCAAAGACAGACTTAAGATCTGGACAGAATGTCTGATTCACTTATTGACTAAAAAACCAACGCAAGTCCTCCATCTCCCCCCCCCCCCCTTTCTATTCTATCTGACTTCAAAGTTCTAAGACAAAAGTGAAATTTAAAATGCCATCGTAAAATATAATGTCCAACCCTATAACCCAGAGCACAGAGAGAACAGATCTGTTTAATGTTGGGGGAAAACCCATTTTTTTTTATTTTTCAACTAATGAAACCTTTTTTTAAATATATTTTTTTTGTTATTTATAGAATATAAAATATAATATAATAAAACATAGAATAATACAAAATATAATATAATAAAACATAGAATAATATAAAATATAATATAATAAAACATAGAATAATATAAAATATAATATAATGCAACATAGAATAATATAAAATATAATATAATAAAACATAGAACAATATAAAATATAATATAATACAACATAGAATAATATAAAATATAATCTAATACAACATAGAATAAAACAAAATATAATTTAAAGAAACATAGAATAATACAAAATATAATATAATAAAACATAGAATAATACAAAATATAATGATTCGTTCTAGTTGTTCAAAAAACCGAGAAAAACATGGTCGCGTTACTCTAACGAACTAACCGAGATAAACGTGTTGAGTTACTTCCCTTGGGGCAAGTTAAAGTGACAACCGAAAGCAAGGGTGGGAAAGGGATTGGGGGGGGGATAATCCAGGATAATCCACAGACCCCACTATGAACCACTTTTGACTATTAGACCAAATGTCTGGGCTCATTTACTATATATATATATATATATATATATATATATATATATATATATATATGTATGTATGTGTTACGTTATTATTTTCAAATATGTAACGTTATTATATTGCTTTATAATTTCTAAGGCGTAGGATCGCCAAATATGTTACGAACACAATTATCTAATATATATATAGCAACACCAACACTGGTATATAAACTCAAAGATCCAACTTTAATTGCTTCTAAACATAGATGAATATATATGTATGTATAATATAAGTCCTTTGTCTAATGATGTCTACTTAAACAAATGTCACTACAAGTTTACAACTAACTCTTAGAATCTTGGAACTATCTACACTACGCTACGTCTAACTCATATGACTGTCAGCACCTTACTAACTCAACTACTGCTATTCACGTATTTATAAGGTCGGGGCGAATACGTTGGTGCAACGTTTGGGGGGGGGGTGAACGACGATGTCTGTCACCGAAACGTTTGGGGGGGGGAGAAAGAACGTCAGTGAAACGTATGGGGGGGAGGCGACGTCGATGAAACGAATCTACACAAACATAGCGGCTGGAACCTTGACCCTGTGGTGAACTGGGGTTGGTGGGGGAGAAGGGCAATTCTACACGTCACAGTATGTATGAATGTTTGTGTGTATGTATGTATGTATGTATGTATGTATGTATGAATGTATGAATAATTCACGTCATTAATAATAAATGAATGTACTTTTAGGAATGTTGCATTGTATGTTTGTATGTTTAACACTGACCGGAAGTGGACTGATATCTTTTGGGTCAATGTTACCGTACATTTTTCTGCGCAGTAAAAGATGTTTTTGCTGGGCAACTTTTGGAAGAACATTGAGAAACCGTGTGCGGAGCATTATGGTACATAGGACTTCTATACGAAACATCGGTGCGAAACATAACGGTTTATAAGACAACAACACTAAACATTTGTGCGAAACATATTTGTACATAGGACAAATACACGAAACATCGGTGCGAAACATGACGGTACATTAAGACAACTACACGAAACATCGGTGCCGAACATAACGGTACATTAAGACAACTACACGAAACATCGGTGCCGAACATAACGGTACATTAAAGGTATCTAAGGGCATTGCGAATTCCGTCTCTGTTTCGCTGCAATCATATTCTAATGAGAACATGTACACCGGTCAGAAATTCCGCTGCGGAACAGCGAAAGTTTTCAGTTTCGCTGCTTGCAGAGTTTTTTTCCGGAGAGCTACATTTTCCGTGATAATAAACAAACAAAATGGCTGCTTAGAAACGTCGATTCGAATAGAAAAAATGATTCACATTAGTGTATTTTCATTAAAAACAACAACAACAAAGTGAATTTTGACAGAAAAACATGAATTACTATAAGTTTTGCCCGGCAACAGTCTTTGTAAATGAATTTCTGAAAGGAAAATATACATCGTCTATCTACATATTCTACAAATGAAATTTCTTTCGATCTGAAAACATAAATGCTATTAAATAAATGTTCGGCTGATCATGAAAACGAAAAAAAAAATGAACGGCTACCGATCGAATAAAAAGTTTAAAAAAAAAAAGTTTTCCATTTCCAGCTAGACAATTTATTTGTAATAAGAACAAAAAGGCACACGGGATGCAGTATTTTCTGTTTTTCAAAGTATCATTTTTTTTTTCACTAGCACGAAAAAGTGCGAAGTAATCATTACAAAATCTTGTTTCCGGTGAGTTGTTTCGGCGCTCACCGTTTCGTCCCGGTGTATCTACAAGAGTTTCGCTAAGTTGAAACTTCCGCGCGGAAGGTTCCGCGCGAAAGTGTTTCGTGTTGGTGGATCCAGAACTTAAGACAACTACACGAAACATTGGTGCCGAACATAACGGTACATTAAGACAAATACACGAAACATCGGTGCCGAACATAACGGTACATTAAGACAACTACACGAAACATCGGTGCCGAACATAACGGTACGTTAAGACAACTACACGAAACATTGGTGCGCTCTGTTGTACACCAAAAAATCTTCTATTAGACCGAAATTATTTTGCGATTCTCGACGCACGAAGAGACCTATCCGGTTTTCGGACCTACCAGTTTAAAAAAAAAAGAGAATAACTGAAAGCTAAAATTAATTGCATAATTCTCAAAATTTGAGGACCCCTGATTTAGACAGTCTATCAAAACTGACAGCTTCGTTAACACCGGCCATATGTGAACTAAGGGCGGTGGTTCATTTCGGCCCGCGGTCCACCAGTTGTTTTTAGAAAGAAGCCACAAAAATAGTTTATATGTAAGAATGTCCACATTTAATCTTTAGTCATTTCACGTCAACACTCCCTCCATCCATCCATTTATCCGTCCATCCATCCATCCATCAATCCATCCATCTATCCATCCATCCATCTATCCATCAATCCATCCATCCATCCGTCAATACATCCATCCATCCGTTCATCCATCCATCCATCCGTCCATCCATCCATCCATACAACCATCCATCCATCCATCCATCCGTCCATCCATACATCCGTTCATCCATCCATCCATCCGTCCATCCATCCATCTATCCATCCAACTATCCTTCTATCCATCCATCCATCCATCCGTCCATCCATCCATCCAACCATCCATCCATCCATCCATCCAACCATCCATCTATCCATCCATCCATCCATCCATCAGTCCATCCATCCATCCATCTATCCATCCATCCATCCATCTACTCTTTGTCCGCCCCCCGGTCAAATTTTTGCGCCCACTGTGGCCTACTTAGAGCCGGATTTTCAAATTTAGGGGACGTAGGCCAACAGAAATAAAAAAAAAATTGGCGAAATTTTTATTTTTATTTTTTTTTAGATTTGTGTATACTACTCAACATTTTGGGGGGCCCCCTTAAATCGCGAGGAGGGGCTGTATATCCGGCCCTATGACTACGTTGCAGAAGATTAGCCGACCCCCTTTGGTGGGCTCTATCTCACATTTGCACTGAAGTGAAAAAAAGTTAACAGGAGAAATAAAACAAAAATAATGGAGATCAAACCCACGAACTCCGGAATGTTTCCAGAAAATTATGTCTCATTTTACTGCCGCGATGATTAAAGTTCTTAGTGCAAAAAAAGCATTCTCCCATAAATAGCTGGGTTTTTTCTCTTTGTCCTGTCTATGTTTAAACCCAATTACACGTCTTGAGCAGACCTTACGTGTCCTGACTGACTATGTGTGTGCCCTGGGAAAAAAAAGTGCGAGAGGAGGAACAAAAAAAATCCCAGATTTGACTATGCGTTGACGTCACTTCCGGTGCTGTAAAATTGACCGTAAAATATCCCAAGTCTTAGATGAACATTTTTTGGAATGAAATTGAAAAGAAGAGAAAGGTCAAGGTTGAATTGTTTAATGGGAATTTCCGCTACTTTGACTCGACCGTTCTCCCGGACTATTAGCTCAGTTCCATCTTTTCGGCTGCTGTACGGAGCATTTTTTCTGAACATTTGTTGTGTTGCGTACATTCTCGCGTCACTTTGGGCCCAGACTTTTAGAAATATGTTTGGGCCCCTTTTTTAGCGATATGGCATCCTACTTGATCATAGGGGGCCCATACATATCGAGGGGGGGAACCTTTCAGCGGCAGATTTGATATAAATTAGTCTGAAATGAGTTATATAGTTAGCTCTGGGGGGGGACGATTGACGCTGTGGTTGATCCCATCCATCCGTCCATCCATCCATCCATCCGTCCATCCATCCATCTATCCATCCATCCGTCCATCCATCAGTCCATTCAACCATCCATCCATCAGTCCATCCATCCATCATCCATCCATCCATCCATCAGTCCATCCACCCATCCATCCATCCACCCATCCATCCATCCACCCATCCATCCATCCACCCCTCCATCCATCCATCCACCCATCCATCCATCCATCCGTCCATCCATCCATCCATCCATCCATCAGTCCATCAATCCATCCACCCATTAATCCTCCCATCCACCCATCCATCCATCCACCCATCCATCCATCCATCAGTCAACGCTGTGGTTTATCCCTACTGATGAAGGCGGTGAGTTTGAAACCCACATTGCCACGGATACTTCCATTTCGTTTGAGATTCACTGTAGCCCCCGTCGTGCCTCAATGGCCGTTGCTGTACAGCAGAGCTTCCCAAACATTTGGCATTTGTGTACCCCCCATTTTTTTTATTTTCGCAATACTGAGTACCCCTAGAAAAAAAACAAATCTTGCCTATTGTTATTATGGTCTTAGTTTCACCTCATTTCATTTATTTATTTTTAACCGTGAATGTTTATCAAGTGTTCTCAGCCCGGTGTAGCCCTTACCCCAGGTAAACTCTTTATGCACCGCCTGGGGTACGCTTGCCACACTTTGGGAAACACTGCTGTGTAGATATAAAGGGACTTTCCCTAGAATTGCTGTAGATATTAAGGGACTTTCCCTAGAATTGCTGTAGATATGAAGGGAATTTCCCTAGAGCTGCTGTAGATATAAAGGGACTTTCCCTAGAGTTGCTGTAGATATAAAGGGACAACCTAGAATTGCTGAAGATATAAAGGGACTTTCCCTAGAACTGCTGTAGATATAAAGGTACTTTCCATAGAGTTGCTGAAGATATAAAGGGACTTTCCCTAGAACTGCTGTAGATATAAAGGTACTTTCCCTAGAGTTGCTGAAGATATAAAGGGACTTTCCCTAGAGTTGCTGTAGATATAAAGGGACTTTCCCTAGATTTGCTGCGGGGTATAATTTAATTTGTTTTGATGTATAAAAATGTCTTTCTTCTGAGGAGGCCCGTCGAGTCAGATGTCTTAAGTCAAACCGGAAATGAACTATAGTCAATACATTTTACACACATGTTTTTCTATGTCAATAATATAGAACTGTAATACAACGATATTTGAAAAGATATTTGTGTTCGAGGCTATCTTGATGACGTAATATCTCTCATTTTTCAACACATCCAACCTAATCTTGTTTGTTATATTTCAAATCTCCCTGCTGTATTATTGCACATTTCACAAAATTTAATTTCATATTTCAACAGCCCGTTTCATCATACTTGATTTCAGTTTCAACACATGTTAAAGGACAATCCAATAATATTCTCCATGAGATACATTGGCTTACAAATATCTTACGCGATATAATTAAGGGAAATATCACAGATGTAAAGGCAGACTGAATAATTGATGATCAGTGGTGTAGCGAGCTTAACTCGCGCCCGGGACAAAATACCTGTTTAGCGCCCCGCCCATTCGAAAACCATATATGTAAAATATACCATTTGGCGCCCTTTTGTGATTAGCCCCCGGGGTATGATGTTCCCTTACTCCTCTCTCACTACGCCACTGTTGGTGATAGCTTGTAGGTTGCGTATGCTAACATAGGCTCTGCGTCATAACGCATGTTATAAGCAGAACACTTTATAATACATGTGCTAACTTTAGCGATGTACAATACATGTGCCAACATTAGCCCTTTAATATACAATGTGCTTACATTAGCTCTTATAACGCATATGCTAACTTTAACACTGTATAATACAGCCATCGGCGAATGCCGGGCTATTCGGACTGTTTAACCGGCTCGCGGCTCGCCACTCGTTTCAGAGTGCAGCACGGCACTAGCCATTTATGCTATGACTAGATCAAAAGGCTCGGTACCCGGACCGGCGAGTTACTCCTTATAATTGAGTTGTATCCCTTTGACCATCTTTACAAATTCCCCAGTCTATATTTTTCAGCCGCGGAAGTTATACACACGTACGTACGTACGCCAGGCTAGCCGATTATGTATTAGATGTTTATCTTTTATTTATATTGGGTCATGACAACACTTTATCCATCTGCTCTTAATCCGACCCGCTGGCCAAAAGTATGAGCCCACCGTCGCCCGCGACTTAAAACGTTTGCCCACAATTGGTTTAATAAATGTAAAAAAAAACAAATCGCGGGTCACTTCATCATGCACAGTGACGGCCGTCGTACTAGGCACCCCGCGTACCGTCCTATGACTGTGAGTTGTGGGGGGGAGGGAGGGGGCTGTTATCGCTCTAGGACTCCCCACTCCCCCCCCCCCACACCCCATCCCCGATCCTTCAGTTATGTTAATAGCACTCACACGCTTAGCGGCACATTAGGCAAATTAGGTTTAGGTATTGGACTGGCTCGCTCTCTCTCTCTCTCTCTCTCTCTCTCTCTCCGTAACGTGAAGCGGCGAAGGATAGGAAGTGGGAATTACGTTGTGCGAAGTACAAACGTCAAAATGGACTGGGGCAGACAGACAAACAGACAGACAAACAGACAGACAAACAGACAGACAAACAGACAGACAGACAAACAGACAGACAGACAAACAGACAGACATTTCAGATTGACCACCTGGTGCTGCTATCCCGCCTGTATTTTAAAAAAATATATATTTTTCTTTTTTTTTTTTACTTTCGAATTATCGATACCCCGTTGGGGTCACCCTGACCCAGCGTCCAATGACCGCCATCACGACACGAGGGACCTGGGGGCTAGAACAAAAAGATTGTTTCTTTGAATATTGAAGTAGCACACGTGGGCTAGCAGACGATACAAATTTCATCGTTAAAATCCCTTGTGACCGTGGACATATTCAGTAAATATTCTGGTAAAGGTCATTTTTTGATTTTAAAAAATAAATGACCTGCCAACGATTCCGGGCTCACATTTCATCTGACCTCATCTTGACCGCCATCTCATCCACCCCTTCAGTGAATAATCTAAAGCCCTATATCTTATTTCGGTGAAGATCATTCCAAGACGTCACCGTTTTGAGCCTGAAAAAAAATCGTATCAATCCAGCCTTGAATGGCTCATACAATGGCGCATGCTTCCAAATAATGGCTCAAACAATGGCGCATGCTTCCAAATAATGGCTCAAACAATGGCGAATGCTCCAAATAATGGCTCAAACAATGACCAGAACTAGGAGCGTGATTATTAATTTTACGTTGTTTTTTTTTTTTGTTTTTGTTTTTTTACAATTACGAAGAAGGTCTATGAATGTTTGGCGCATGAGCGGTCAGAGGTTAGCCAACCCAGATTTACGCAAAGAGTTGCAGAAGATATCTGCATTGAATTATGCCTTAATGGAAACAAATATTCTTGAGATTTCCAAAAAAAAAAAGAGAACACACTTCTGTGCCTACCCCCCTTCCGCCCCCCTTCCAATGACACAAAATGCGACGGACAGAGAAATGATACGGTTCAGCAGCCAACATGTCATGAGCTATAAATACTCCCGAACCTAATAGCCGGTGCTTTAAGACTTCCGGCTTTCACTTTTTTTTTTGGATTAAAAAAAAAAGTAAAAACCAATGAATGGGTCAAGCTGTCTGCCCCTAAGAGTCTGTTTTTTGTTTAGAGTTGCCTATCTTTGGATACAGGGGAAAAAAACAAAAAATCTATTTCTGGAAGGACTTTATTTGGTCGACATGACCTTTAAATCTGTATATAAAAAATGTGGACATTTTTATGGTGATACCCCCCTGCTGGATGTGAAAGTACTAATACTATAATGGATTGAGGAAACTCTAATGGTCTCAGGTGGACATAAGTAGGTCACAAACACAACGCCTCCGCTTTCAACAACTAATGCCAGGTGCCCCAATTTAAACTTGAAGACATTCACCAGAAACTGAACGAAATGCCATGGTCGGTCAACAGGAATCGAACCCGGGGGCTTCAGGTTGAGAATTCACGCGCTCTAAGCCGAATTGATTTCATTTCAATCTGCATTGCTAGTCTGTCTGTCTGACAGTCAGTCTGTCAGTCTATCAGTCCAGCGACAGTATGAGCCCGTGATTAAAGTCTCACGTTATGTGCGATGGCCGAAGTTGTTTTGTAGCAGCCGTGGATGTTGCTGTTGTGGTCATCTTGTTGGCACACAATGTAGGTCAATTTCTCTCTGTGTGGCCGGTACAGCCGCAGTACACCAACGGGTTACGGGAAAGATTATGCGGGGGGGGGGGGGGCAGTGACACACAATTTGAAGAAGGTTACCAGTTTGAGACAAAACTTCGCATTAGAAAAGTAAACACATTGCGTTAAGAAAAAAATGAATATTTATTCGCGAATTTACTTGTGAGGTGTACCAGCGGACATACTTTCGTCGCATCTTTTTTTGGGAGTACAGTCGCGAATTTTTTTCGAGAACCACTGCGGTACGGTGCTGACACAGCAGCACGTGCTAGCGTTAGAGGTCTATGCCTAATGTCCTATGATGTGCTGTAGGACCTGGTATGTGTCGGCTATGAATCGTATCACAGAATGTCCTATCGCTTGGTGCACCTTGGAGCGCGAGCCCTGCAGCGGTAACCCTAGTTTCCGCCCCAGCCTAAAAAAAAAACCCTTACTGCGCTCCTGCGTTCTTGTTCCCATTTTTTTTGTTTAAATGTTTTTATCTTTTCAAAGCAGCTTTTTCAAATCCAGTGACTCAATGTGTTCATTTATTCACATTTTGTAGACTTGGTCCATGAACACATTGAACAAATACACACACTGGCTAGTTCAGTCGCCATGCAATTTAGCAAGGCAAATAAATAAATCACTGACCTGCATAAAGAAAAAAGATTTTTCAAAAAAAAAACACCAACCTGTATTGTGTGGTTATGACGTATTGTGTGGTTATGACGTAATGTGTGGTTATGACGAATTGTGTGGTTATGACATTGTGTTGTTATGACGTATTGTGTGGTTATGACGTATTGTGTGGTTGTGAAGTATCGTGTGGTTATGACATATTGTGTGGTTATGACGTATTGTGTGGTTATGACTTATTGTGTGGTTATGGCGTACTGTGTGGTTATGGCGTACTGTGTGGTTATGACGTATCGTGTGGTTATGACGTATTGTGTGGTTATGACGTATTGTGTGGTGACACAACACGAGTAAACAAAAAAAAAGTGTTGTATCCGTTTGAGTTGTTCCCTTTTTGTATCACATATCTCGCCATATCACATAAAAAAGTGTTGTTTTGTTTTCAAGTAATAATCACCAACTTATTGGCACTGATACTAAAATAACTTATTGATCTGTAGGTACTTTTTTTTAAACTTGTGTCTTTTGAACAAATTCAATCAACTTACGCTTCAACGGAGCGCTTGTGAATGGAGAGATCTTGTGTAGACCAGACAGGCGAATATTGACGGGTTGAAAGACAATGTTCAAGAGTTTGTTGTGACCTTAAGGTCAGCTGTGAATGAAACTTACCAAATTATTAAGGCCACCCATGCATACTTAAAACCCAGTTATTAGTATCATACGTCCAAGACTACTGGAAGGAGAACAGTTGACATACAGCGAGACACAGTTGGCATACAGCGAGACACAGTTGACATACAGCGAGACACAGTTGACATACAGCGAGACACAGTTGGCATACAGCAGAGACACAAAGGTATACATGAGACACAGTTGACATACACAGTATTGGCATACAGCGAGACACAGTTGGCATACAGCGAGACACATACAGCGAGACACACAGCTGGGTATACAGCGTACACAGTTGACATACAGCGAGACACAGTTGGCATACAGCGAGACACAGTTGGCATACAGCGAGACACAGTTGGCATACAGCGAGACACAGTTGGCATACAGCGAGACACAGTTGACATACAGCGAGACACAGTTGGCATACAGCGAGACACAGTTGGCATACAGCGAGACACAGTTGGCATACAGCGAGACACAGTTGACATACAGCGAGACACAGTTGACATACAGCGAGACACAGTTGGCATACAGCGAGACACAGTTGACATACAGCGAGACACAGTTGGCATACAGCGAGACACAGTTGACATACAGCGAGACACAGGTAACATACAACCGAGACACAGTTGACATACATCGAGACACAGTTGGCATACAGCGAGACACGGTTGACACCCTGGCGGAGCACAGTTGACATACAGCGAGACACAGGTAACATACAGCGAGACACAGTTGATATACAGCGAGACACAGTTGACATACAGCGAGACACAGGTAACATACGTGAGACACAGTTGACATACATCGAGACACAGTTGTATCTGGCAAGACACAGTTGACATACAGCGAGCCACAGTTGGCATACAGCGAGACACAGTTGGCATACAGCGAGACACAGTTGGCATACAGCGAGACAGTTGGCATACAGCGAGACACAGTTGACATACAGCGAGACACAGGTAACATACAGCGAGACACAGTTGGCATACATCGAGACACAGTTGGCATACAGCGAGACACAGTTGACATACAGCGAGACACAGTTGACATACAGCGAGAGACACAGTTGATATACAAGCGAGACACAGTTGACATACAGCGAGACACAGTTGACATACGAGACACAGTTGGCATACAGCAGGCCCAGTTGGCATACAGCAGACACAGTTGGCATACAGCGAGACACAGTTGACATACAGCGAGACACAGTTGGCATACAGCGAGACACAGTTGGCATACAGCGAGACACAGTTGGCATACAGCGAGACACAGTTGACATACAGCGAGACACAGTTGGCATACAGCGAGACACAGTTGGCATACAGAGAGACACAGTTGGCATACAGCGAGACACAGTTGGCATACAGCGAGACACAGTTGACATACAGCGAGACACAGTTGACATACAGCTAGACACAGTTGGCATACAGCGAGACACAGTTGACATACAGCGAACCTAGTTGGCATACAGCGGAACACAGTTGACATGCAAGCGAGACACAGGTAACATACAGCGAGACACAGTTGACACATCGAGACACAGTTGGCATACAGCGAGACACAGTTGACATACAGCGAGACACAGTTGACATACAGCGAGACACAGGTAACATACAGCGAGACACAGTTGATATACAGCGAGACACAGTTGACATACAGCGAGACACAGGTAACATACAGCGAGACACAGTTGACATACATCGAGACACAGTTGGCATACAGCGAGACACAGTTGACATACAGCGAGACACAGTTGACATACAGCGAGACACAGGTAACATACAGCGAGACACAGTTGATATACAGCGAGACACAGTTGAAATACAGCGAGACACAGGTAACAACCAGCGAGACACAGTTGACATACATCGAGACACAGTTGGCATACAGCGAGACACAGTTGACATACAGCGAGACACAGGTAACATACAGCGAGACACAGTTGATATACAGCGAGACACAGTTGACATACAGCGAGACACAGTTGACATACAGCGAGACACAGTTGGCATACAGCGAGACACAGTTGGCATACAGCGAGACACAGTTGGCATACAGCGAGACACAGTTGGCATACAGCGAGACACAGTTGACATACAGCGAGACACAGTTGACATACAGCTAGACACAGTTGGCATACAGCGAGACACAGTTGACATACAGCGAGACACAGTTGGCATACAGCGAGACACAGTTGACATACAGCGAGACACAGGTAACATACAGCGAGACACAGTTGACATACATCGAGACACAGTTGGCATACAGCGAGACACAGTTGACATACAGCGAGACACAGTTGACATACAGCGAGACACAGGTAACATACAGCGAGACACAGTTGATATACAGCGAGACACAGTTGACATACAGCGAGACACAGGTAACATACAGCGAGACACAGTTGACATACATCGAGACACAGTTGGCATACAGCGAGACACAGTTGACATACAGCGAGACACAGTTGACATACAGCGAGACACAGGTAACATACAGCGAGACACAGTTGATATACAGCGAGACACAGTTGAAATACAGCGAGACACAGGTAACAACCAGCGAGACACAGTTGACATACATCGAGACACAGTTGGCATACAGCGAGACACAGTTGACATACAGCGAGACACAGGTAACATACAGCGAGACACAGTTGACATACATCGAGACACAGTTGGCATACAGCGAGACACAGTTGACATACAGCGAGCCACAGTTGGCATACAGCGAGACACAGTTGGCATACAGCGAGACACAGTTGGCATACAGCGAGACACAGTTGGCATACAGCGAGACACAGTTGACATACAGCGAGACACAGGTAACATACAGCGAGACACAGTTGGCATACATCGAGACACAGTTGGCATACAGCGAGACACAGTTGACATACAGCGAGACACAGTTGACATACAGCGAGACACAGTTGATATACAGCGAGACACAGTTGACATACAGCGAGACACAGTTGACATACAGCGAGACACAGTTGGCATACAGCGAGACACAGTTGGCATACAGCGAGACACAGTTGGCATACAGCGAGACACAGTTGACATACAGCGAGACACAGTTGGCATACAGCGAGACACAGTTGGCATACAGCGAGACACAGTTGGCATACAGCGAGACACAGTTGGCATACAGCGAGACACAGTTGACATACAGCGAGACACAGTTGGCATACAGCGAGACACAGTTGGCATACAGAGAGACACAGTTGGCATACAGCGAGACACAGTTGGCATACAGCGAGACACAGTTGACATACAGCGAGACACAGTTGACATACAGCTAGACACAGTTGGCATACAGCGAGACACAGTTGACATACAGCGAGACACAGTTGGCATACAGCGAGACACAGTTGACATACAGCGAGACACAGGTAACATACAGCGAGACACAGTTGACATACATCGAGACACAGTTGGCATACAGCGAGACACAGTTGACATACAGCGAGACACAGTTGACATACAGCGAGACACAGGTAACATACAGCGAGACACAGTTGATATACAGCGAGACACAGTTGACATACAGCGAGACACAGGTAACATACAGCGAGACACAGTTGACATACATCGAGACACACTTGGCATACAGCGAGACACAGTTGACATACAGCGAGACACAGTTGACATACAGCGAGACACAGGTAACATACAGCGAGACACAGTTGATATACAGCGAGACACAGTTGAAATACAGCGAGACACAGGTAACAACCAGCGAGACACAGTTGACATACATCGAGACACAGTTGGCATACAGCGAGACACAGTTGACATACAGCGAGACACAGGTAACATACAGCGAGACACAGTTGATATACAGCGAGACACAGTTGACATACAGCGAGACACAGTTGACATACAGCGAGACACAGTTGGCATACAGCGAGACACAGTTGGCATACAGCGAGACACAGTTGGCATACAGCGAGACACAGTTGACATACAGCGAGACACAGTTGGCATACAGCGAGACACAGTTGGCATACAGCGAGACACAGTTGGCATACAGCGAGACACAGTTGGCATACAGCGAGACACAGTTGACATACAGCGAGACACAGTTGGCATACAGCGAGACACAGTTGGCATACAGCGAGACACAGTGACATACAGCGAGACACAGGTAACATACAGCGAGACACAGTTGACATACATCGAGACACAGTTGGCATACAGCGAGACACAGTTGACATACAGCGAGACACAGTTGACATACAGCGAGACACAGGTAACATACAGCGAGACACAGTTGATATACAGCGAGACACAGTTGACATACAGCGAGACACAGGTAACATACAGCGAGACACAGTTGGCATACATCGAGACACAGTTGGCTTACAGCGAGACACAGTTGACATACAGCGAGACACAGTTGACATACAGCGAGACACAGGTAACATACAGCGAGACACAGTTGATATACAGCGAGACACAGTTGAAATACAGCGAGACACAGGTAACAACCAGCGAGACACAGTTGACATACATCGAGACACAGTTGGCATACAGCGAGACACAGTTGGCATACAGCGAGACACAGTTGACATACAGCGAGACACAGTTGACATACAGCTAGACACAGTTGGCATACAGCGAGACACAGTTGACATACAGCGAGACACAGTTGACATACAGCGAGACACAGGTAACATACAGCGAGACACAGTTGACATACAGCGAGACACAGTTGACATACAGCGAGACACAGTTGACATACAGCGAGACACAGGTAACATACAGCAAGACGCAGGTAACATACAGCGAGACGCAGGTAACATACAGTAAGACGCAGGTAACATACAGGGAGACACAGGTAACATACAGCGAAACGCAGGTAACATACAGGAAGACACAGGTAACATACAGCGAGACGCAGGTAACATACAGTTAGACCAATATAACAATGCCATGCTTTGTTTTGTTTATTGCTCACGTCAGACTATAATGTAGTGACAGTTTGAAAATCAATCAAGACAGATCGGTCAATGGACAGCAATTACACTTAGCCTCCCCCCCCCCCCCCGCCATTACAGTTGACATTTGAATGTGTATTTAGACACAAATGTCATGTAATAAATATAGACTGTGAACAATGTATGACTATGGGGAAGGGGGGGGGAGGAGTTATCTATGATGTAGAAAGGAACAAGTAACTTCCGGAATATTTAAACTTACCATCGGTCACAGACAGACATATGTATCAGTATAATAGACAGACATACAGACACGCAGGTGGTAAATAGTTAGTTAGATAGATATAGATATATAAAGAGACAGACAGAGAGGCAGACAGGTTGTAAGACGTACTTAAAGATAGTCCGATAGACAGATAGGCAGAAAGACAAACATATAGATAGATAGATAGATAGATAGATAGATAGATAGATAGATAGATAGATAGATAGATAGATAGATAGATAGATAGATAGATAGATAGATAGATAGATAGATAGATAGATAGATAGATAGATAGATAGATAGATAGATGGATGGATGGATGGATGGATGGATGGATGGATGGATGGATGGATGGATGGATGGATGGATGGATGGATGGATAGATAGATAGATAGATAGATAGATAGATAGATAGATAGATAGATAGATAGATAGATAGATAGATAGATAGATAGATAGATAGATAGATAGATAGATAGATAGATGAATGGATGGATGAATGGATGGATGGATGGATGGATGGATGGATGGATGGATGGATGGATGGATGGATGGATGGATGGATGGATGGATAGATAGATAGATAGATAGATAGATAGATAGATAGATAGATAGATAGATAGATAGATAGATAGATAGATAGATAGATAGATAGATAGATAGATAGATAGATAGATAGATAGATACTCTGCCCCTGTGTGTGTGTTTTTAAAGTTCAGTGAATTGTTCACCCAGGTGTAACGTGACGGTCTTCCAATTGACCTACTTAATTTTTCATTCATTGACATCATTGTGGTCATCTGGTCATCTCGAGCACTACCACGCAGCTCTACCTTTCCAATCCTAGTCTTGGTGAATGAAAAAAAAAAGAAAATGCTAACCATACAAAATATTCAAATCAATAGACCCCCCACACACACACACACACATTAATTCTGTATAGAGAAATGTATAAGAGCTATTTAGGTCAGTGGGTCGTGAATCTATTTTTAAATATTTCTTTACAATGTTTATTGAACTCTAATTACAGACAATCTGATCAAAAAAAAAAAGGGGGGGGGGTTCTATTCGTGACCCCGCCTCCCCCTTCCCCCCCCCTTCCTACAAATCATCTATCTGGTTCTAGCCTGATGCCCCCATCTCGTCCACCCACCCCCACTCAAAACTCTCGTCACCACTACTCACCCACCCACCCGCACCACGCCCCCTCCTTTATCATCGTCCTGCTCTCACCACCACCGCCACCACCACTGCCACCACTTGAGAAAAAATTTTTTTTTGCGTCATCCATCGCTGGGATATCTGACGACACAAAAAGCTCAGGGAGAGAGAGGTTGGGTTTTTTTATCCTTCGGCTGTGTTTTTTTTTCGTGTGTACGCCATGTATTCTCTGCGGATCGCTTGAAGCGAAGTGGCAGCGTACAACTTCTGTACTCTCTCTCTCTCTCACACACACACTCTGTCTCTCTCTATCTCTGACCGACTGGTCCAGTCAAACGATTTGAACCAATTCCTTTGGACTTTTAGTATTTTAGCTCTCTAAGAGCTCAACAATAAAAACTTTTTTCTTTATATAAAAACACCATGGCCTTACAGGACATTGAGAGGCAGCTTATGAAGGTCAGTACACAAAGTTTATAAATGTACATTCTTTTTGTCACCTTACTGATTTTACTAATTTTTTATCTTATCGATTTCATGAGAGTTTTTTTTTTTTTTTGGTTCGATTTGTGTCGATCCGATAATTGAACGATCACTCGGCATTGCGCTGTTCTTTGATTGATTTTTTTTTTGATTGGCCGCTGATCGAACGTAAAAAATCTTGAATTATGAGGTTATGGGTTGTGTGCCATAAGTGTCTCTTTCATCTTTTTCTTTTTTTTTTTATAAATATGTTTTGGTTTTTAAACGCTGACAGCGGAAATAGCAACGTCACATTCCAGGTGAAGGAAGAGGGGGCAGCGAGGTAGGGCGCGCGTCCGCTGACCGGAAGTTGGTCCCGATTGCGAACCACCGTGAACACCTGGTCATTTATCTGGTCAGGTCGAAGTTCATAAGTCCATCTAGCTC
Organism: Bulinus truncatus; assembly: GCA_021962125.1. NCBI lineage: Eukaryota > Metazoa > Mollusca > Gastropoda > Planorbidae > Bulinus > Bulinus truncatus. The sequence continues at coordinate 1,979,819 of JAGDYQ010000014.1, forward strand.
AGAAAATAGGTACTGGGCATTAGTCGGGGGGACGGTAAATTCGGCTGGACACACGGCTGGGCATACGGCTGGGCTTAATTCCCACAGACCAGCCGTGGCAACAGAAACCGTTAGAGACGGATGATCGGGTCCCTGGTTCGATCTCCGGTGAGGACCAAAGGATTTTTCAGGTCAAGGTTAAAGATACGCTACATCTCCCGTGGTGCCTCCATGGCCATTGCACTATCGGGCTATGATGTAGATGAAAGAAAGGCACAATACAAAAGAAGTCCCATTATTTGGTTTAAAGAATCTAAAAGATTTCATCTCCTCCTTACAACGGGACATCACTCACAAAAAACGGCTGACCTATCCTACATCTGACCGCGTTTGGTTTTAATAAGTTGTATAACAGAAACGTTTTAGCTGATATAATATCCATTCTTTACGGTTTTAACCGTTATGTTTGAAATGGTTTCGGTTTTCCGTTTGTGCAATAATGCTGAATTTTCTTATGGATTTAAGGAGTAGAATTTTCAATTTTTGGTTAGACTTTTCCAACATTTGGAATATTACTTCTGTGTGTGTGTGGGGGGGGGGCGGGGGGAGCTGGGGCGCAGGGCTGTGTGAGTCGGTCTATTGTCGAAACCAAGATTAGGCCATTGACTGTCGAAATGTTATCAGAGCAATGTGTAGGCCTGGGCTGAAATATATCACTTAAATCTCATTGGGGGTGGGGGAGTGGGGGGCCGGGGGGGGATGGGAGGGGTGGGGGCTGGTTAATTTCGTAATGTATGACCGTGCGGCTATTCGTCACCGGTGATATTTTCCTTTTTTTAAGAGTCCATCCCAGGGCGCCATGAACGCCTCTGGTCGGGCACACCTATTTATAGGTCGGCAGTGAGGGGCGGGCCACATTGGGCTCTTCGATTTAATTGAAGGGCCGCATCAAGAGCGGAAATCGAAACAATATGGTCATACCAATAGCAGGTGGGTGGACTGTTTATTTGAAGTAAAATAAATGTCTTAAAATTAAGTGCTCGGTCCAAATCTAACAGTCAAACGAGACTTACTTGACCCGAGGGTCTTAGCTAGCCCCATGTCTTTTTAGGTAGTAAAAGTAGTAAACATTTATTTAGTGAGCTAGAATTTATCTCTGAAATATTTCATGAAAAAAAATATTTCCCATAAGTCTTGTCAAAGCCAATTTTCATTTAAAATAAAAATACTGATAGGCATAAAAAAATATAAACAAAAATGGCGGATTCCTTGTTGTTTACTGAGACTCTAATAAAAGAATTCAAGCTATTTTAAATAAATGTTTAAATTAATACCAAAGACCAACAAAAGTGCATGCTCCTATAATGGGCAATTTACATTTATAGTGCAACGGTACTTTGGTAATAGCAGTTATTGGTGCTTGTTGGGGCTGTCATTCAATCATAGAGATATCATTGGATGTGTCTAGTCAGGTGGTGTAATGCGTCATTTTAATTTAACGAACTGTACAATAGGTTGACTTAAACGGTATAAATATGTTCTTTTGTAATCAATCTGCAATATTGTTTTCAATTTAAAAAATGTTCTGAATACCGCACTTTTCATACATTCAATTTACAACCGATTATTTTCTCGCTGTGTTGAAAAATTCAACTTTTGTATAGCAGGGGGACATAAATAAATTTCTCTACATTTTATTAGCTACTAGTGGTCGGCCCGGTAGGATCAGTTCTCCCATGCCAATGACTTATCCTTTCAGTAGTGTCCCTTTACAAGAGAATTAACGGTTTTTTAAGAACTTTTTTCTTTTCGGTTCTTATATTGCCATTTATCAATTTGTAAATTTAGATAATTTTTTTTAGATAAAATTGTAATATATCACATTGTAGCCACATATGCGATATCTAATTTACATAAATCTGAAATGGCGTGATAGGAATTTTAATTCTATTCTGGAAGTTTGTATTATTATCTCCCTTTGTGGCGTTGACCTGTGAATTTCTGACCTCCTCGCGGATTTTGTCATTTGACAACAAAACAAAACAAAAACAAAAAAAAACCGCCAAAGCTCGAACGTTGAGGAACATCTCCGACGTCACGCAAACTAGCAGACGACATTATTTCTCTTTCTTTTTGAAATATATATACAAATATTGTGTTTAGAGTGAATGCCCCTGCTTGAAAGGTGTCATTGACAGCGGCTAATCATGTTGACAGTGCATGTTGTCTTGTCTTTATGTGTCTATGCGTGTGTCTGTCAATATATGTCTGTCTGTGCGTGTGTGTGTGTGTATGTCTGTGTTTTTTTATACATTTTTGTGAGTGAGCATCTGTTTTTTTTTGTGTGTGTTTGTGTATGTGTGAGAGTTTGTGGAGGGTGGGGGGGGGGGTGTGGGAGGGGGATACAAGATCCAATACGAACAGGTCCAGAACTTTTAATCATGGCGTCCTGCCTGTTACATTATCCATATTGAATTCCCCTGCCCCCCCCCCTTCTTCCCTTCGTCTTTCTTTCCATCACGTTATATATTTTTAATTAGAGTTCAACAAATTTTGCAAGTTTCCATTTTGGTTTGTCCCGAGGGGGTGGGGGTGGGTTGTGGCATAGCGTGAGAAGGGCTTCTGTGCAATTTGTTGTCACAATTTGTGTGCCATGGCTGGAGGCGAAAGTTAAAAGTACATACGACGACTATACAAAAGATGGTGATTCATAGACACAATTACGTGGACACAAACAAATAGACACAAAAACATTGACATCAAATTTAAAAACATACATTCATAGACACAACACGTGTCTACGCTAAGTCAGTGTTCATTTCATATGCATTGTATTGTGTCATATTTGTTATTTCTAATTTCCATAAATATGGTGGGAGGGAGGGATGGGGGGGGGCGCATCTTTACAGGGCTTCCTTTAAGGGGCCGCATCAGGGAAACCATGTAAGGGGCCCCAAAATTTAGTGCCCCCACCCCCCGTTGCTTTCGAAATTAAATTTGAGTTAGTCGGATTGTTTGTTGCAATTTTGTTTGTGGGCATTTTACGGGGAAAGGGAGACAACGCTACCACAGTTTTAAGACTTTGTGAGATGACCCCAGACTCCCCGGCTACCCCCCCCTCCCTCCCACGTATATTATTGTACGCCTCTGACTATCTTTGCATCAGCGAGAGGGGGGGGGCGGTTGGCGGGGTGGCGATACGATAGACTGGACTGCCTGGTTCACTTTGATAAGAGACCTGAACTCTGAACTCTGAACTCTCGCCGTCAATGACAAACAAAACTTGAGCGTTGCCCGAGGCCGTACACTATAATACAGACGACGCCGCTGAATGGGGGCCGACGTGTGATGTCCAGGGGAGGACCGTTCACACCGCCCCTACCTCCAGTTACGCCGCTGAAAAATGTGTACCTTTTTTTTTTAAATCTTCAGATTATTGATGTTGTTTTTTAATGTTCAGGTGTATTGATGTAGTTTGTTTATGTTCAGATGTATTGATGTTGTTTGTTTATGTTCAGATGTATTGATGTTGTTTGTTTATGTTCAGATGTATTGATGTTGTTTGTTTATGTTCAGATGTATTGATGTTGTTTTTTAATGTTCAGATGTATTGATGTTGTTTGTTTATGCTCAGATGTATTGATGTTGTTTTTTAATGTTCAGATGTATTGATGTTGTTTGTTAATGTTCAGATGTATTGATGTTGTTTGTTTATGTTCAGATGTATTGATGTTGTTTGTTTATGCTCAGATGTATTGATGTTGTTTGTTTATGTTCAGATGTATTGATGTTGTTTGTTTATGTTCAGATGTATTGATGTTGTTTGTTTATGTTCAGATGTATTGATGTTGTTTGTTTATGTTCAGATGTATTGATGTTGTTTTTTAATGTTCAGATGTATTGATGTTGTTTGTTTATGTTCAGATGTATTGATGTTGTTTGTTTATGTTCAGATGTATTGATGTTGTTTTTTAATGTTCAGATGTATTGATGTTGTTTGTTTATGTTCAGATGTATTGATGTTGTTTGTTTATGTTCAGATGTATTGATGTTGTTTGTTTATGTTCAGATGTATTGATGTTGTTTTTTAATGTTCAGATGTATTGATGTTGTTTGTTTATGTTCAGATGTATTGATGTTGTTTGTTTATGTTCAGATGTATTGATGTTGTTTGTTTATGTTCAGATGTATTGATGTTGTTTGTTTATGTTCAGATGTATTGATGTTGTTTTTTAATGTTCAGATGTATTGATGTTGTTTGTTTATGCTCAGATGTATTGATGTTGTTTTTTAATGTTCAGATGTATTGATGTTGTTTGTTAATGTTCAGATGTATTGATGTTGTTTGTTTATGTTCAGATGTATTGATGTTGTTTGTTTATGCTCAGATGTATTGATGTTGTTTGTTAATGTTCAGATGTATTGATGTTGTTTTTTAATGTTCAGATGTATTGATGTTGTTTGTTTATGTTCAGATGTATTGATGTTGTTTGTTTATGCTCAGATGTATTGATGTTGTTTTTTAATGTTCAGATGTATTGATGTTGTTTGTTAATGTTCAGATGTATTGATGTTGTTTGTTTATGTTCAGATGTATTGATGTTGTTTGTTTATGCTCAGATGTATTGATGTTGTTTGTTAATGTTCAGATGTATTGATGTTGTTTGTTAATGTTCAGATGTATTGATGTTGTTTTTTAATGTTCAGATGTATTGATGTTGTTTGTTTATGTTCAGATGTATTGATGTTGTTTGTTTATGTACACTCTCTCGCCCCTAATGTTGCCTGGTTGATATGGCCAGCTGTGGAGGTAGGTATCTAGTTTATAGAAGTCAGTGGGATGGATGGCCGAGAGGTGTATATACTCGACTGTCGACTTGAGAGTCCTGGGTTCGATCCTCGGTAGGAACCATCGGAATTTTTCAAGGTGAAATTTGTTTCAAAGTCGTCCCACGAGTCCACTTTAAATGGGTACCTGACTTTAAGTTGGGGGAGTAAAGGCGGCTGGGCGTTGTGCTAGCAATGTACAATCCCTTCATATGCCGAGGTTATAGAAACAGATGAATTCTACACTTCAACTGCCTCGATGGCCCTTTAGTCATAAGTATTTTACTTTTATTTAGGTCAGTCAATGAGTTTTGAACATTTTCAGATGGAAGGTTTTACGCACGGCTATGTTTTAATCTACTCATGTCTGAGTAGATTGTTGCTTTCGTGTTTCGTGTTTTTCATGTTCTTGGTTTTGTTCAGGCTATTTATTTATTTTCTGGCGCTCGCTTGTCAACGATAAAAGTCTTCACTGACGAAGTGTATCAATGATAACCGCTTGGGCCATGGGTGTAGGTGTGGGTGTGGTGGGGTGAGGGGGTGAAACTGTTATATAAACAGGAGACTCGTGAATACTGTTTTCAGTCAATACAGGTGACTCGGTGGCTCTTTGCTTGTCTGTCCCAATCACAGTGACACGATATGACATTGTTCCATAACTAATTCTTTTTGTTGGTTTGCCAGAAGGTACATCGCTGGCACAATACCTTCGTATTTTAACCACATTGTGGCATTCAACTTTGCATCAAAATATTGAAGTGGTCAGGGGCCGATCCAAGGGGGGGCCTAAGGGGCACGTGCCCCCCCTAGGAGAAGTGTTGGCATAGGATTTAGATATTAAGTGGCACTCTATGTTGTGTGTTAAGGCGCATCCACATATGGGCGATATCGCCAGCAAACTTGCCTGTCCATACTTGCGCAACCTCTATACAAACCTATGCAATTAAATCTCCCGCAATATTACAAGCGATTGCTTACAATCTGCAATCGACGTCCACACCTGCGCAATCGGTTGCCCGCCATCAAATTGCGCGCGATATCCCTTATATGTGGACTCGCCTTTTACACTTGTAATTCAATATGAACTGTATTTTTTATAACAGGATTGGTATCTGTTACCTGAATTCAATGCCAAAAACGTTTTATATTTTCTTTCCCTATATATATATATATATATATATATATATATATATATATATATATATATATCAAGAAATTACCGACACATTTTATTTGTGCCCCCCCTAGACAAAATTTCTGGATCGGCCCCTGGTGGTGGACCATTAATTTTAATAAACAGCAAGTGTTTGATGGTTTCCACATCTAATGAATCATGGCGTAAACGAACAGTTACCATCACTTGGTTCATCGACAACAATGCCGACCATTATATGTAGATATTGGATTTACAGAACTGGATTGTTGAAGTTGGTCAATCATGACGTAAACAAACAGTTACCATCACTTGGTTCATCGACAACAATGCCGACCATTATATGTAGATATTGGATTTACAGAACTGGATTGTTGAAGTTGGTCAATTATGGCGTAAACAAACAGTTACCATCACTTGGTTCATCGACAACAATGCCGACCATTATATGTAGATATTGGATTTACAGAACTGGATTGTTGAAGTTGGTCAATCATGACGTAAACAAACAGTTACCATCACTTGGTTCATCGACAACAATGCCGACCATTATATGTAGATATTGGATTTACAGAACTGGATTGTTGAAGTTGGTCAATTATGGCGTAAACAAACAGTTACCATCACTTGGTTCATCGACAACAATGCAGACCATTATATGTAGATTATTGTTGAAGTTGGTCAATTAATGCGTAAACAAACAGTTACCATCACTTTGTTCATCGACAACAATGCAGACCATTATATGTAGATATTGGATTTACAGAACTGGATTGTTGAAGTTGGTCAATCATGGCGTAAACAAACAGTTACCATCACTTGGTTCATCGACAACAATGCAGACCCGCTCTTCGACTATTTTTGTCAGATTTGTGTGTAAACTTGTTGAAAAAATATTGGAGTCCCTGAGGCCTAAAAATGAAAACGATACCGTATGAATTGCAATGAATGACTGTCAGATCAGGCGCGGTTCTAGGGGTAGGCCGGGAAAAACTTATATATACGCCCCCCACACCCTACTGTCCCCTGGCCTATATACTGGCCTTCCCGAGGACCACTTCCTAGATACGCCTTGTGTCAGCGTATTAATATCAACAACATCAAGAGATAAATCATTTTTAGATTACACTGTTTGGTTTAATTTTATAACATCTGAAGTATCTTATAGCCATAGATATCTATGCTTATAGCTGTAAATCAGTCTTGAAAACTTATACTACACTGTTTGGTTTAATTTTATAACATGTGACGTATCTTATAGCTGTGAATCAGTCTTGAAAACTTATACTACACTGTTTACGAGGAAATGGTTTTACTCCAGTGTTACCATTAAACATAAATCTAGTGCGTGCAGAATAAAGCATTATTTTATCAATACATCCAGCTACTTAGGTATTTTGATTTCACCTTCAAATTAATCTTATTAAAGTCGAATAATCCAAACATTTAATAGCAAATTATTACTATGGATATACTGTACAACATGACTTACACACAGTATGCGTAAAATGAAGATTATCTTTTTGAGATTTGACTCCTTGAAATACAATTGTTTGTTTATAAAAGACAACTTTGTTTTGGGTTAACGTTTTTGCAAGACGGCTCTTTAGACATCTTAATTAAAAATTTATAAAATAAAAATATTACTTTAAATCTTTGTCTGGATTTCTATATAAAAATATTTTTTTTCGATTGATAACTTGCGCCTTACGACTTACGAACGACGAATTAAAAGTGAACATAAAATTAGAACCAAAGATTACCAAAAAATACTTCGAACTCTTACTGTACGTTTATTTCTATTGATTCGGTAGATAGAAGCACAGTACCAAATTTTGAAGTTAAACTTCAAAATTTACCCGTGCTGGGGATGAAAAAAAATTCCAGCAGAGCCGGGGATAAATGTTATCCCCGGCAGGGATGCCATTAGCTAAAGCAGAGCCGGGGAGATCCCCGGCATCCCAAGCGGTAAATCGAGCACTGGCTGTGACCCGTTTAAGAACGTAATATTATCCTGTAGCCCCCGTGGTTTCTCTCTGTTCTCATATTAAAAGGTCCGACATAAAGGAATGTCCTTTATGACAACGATTTTTTTTTCTTTAATATAAATTGGCCATGAAACATCAAATCACTTTTATTTTTTTTTTAAATTTGTTTAATAAAGATTTTTTTTGTTCCTATAAAAGAAAAAACATTTCTAAAAATGAAAGCTCTCAATGTATCACACAATTTCCCCATCACAAAAAAAAAATGATTAGCTCCCCTTATTTATTTTTTTTGTTTGGGGAAGGGGGGGGGGTGTGTGAATATTTTACCAAAAAAAAATATTTTTGTCCGTTAAGGAAAACACACCCCCTCCCCCACCTTCCCAACTTTCCCAAACTACCTTAGTACTTCCATTTTTTTTTTACAATGAACGTTTCCTCCCGTGTTTTCTGAACCAGTTACTAGATAGAGACTGTGTTAAAGATTTATTACGGCTTGCTACGTTTACATTGTGAGTGAGCCAATTAGACAGACAGCTACACCAGGCCAGACAGACAATTACATTAGGCCAGACAGACAATTACATTAGGCCAGATAGACAACTACACCAGGTCAGACAGACAAATACACCAAGCCAGACAGACAAATACACCAAGCCAGACAGACAACTACACCAAGCCAGACAGACAACTACACCAAGCCAGACAGACAAATACACCAAGCCAGACAGACAACTACACCAGGCCAGACAGACAACTACACCAGGTCAGACAGACAAATACACCAGGCCAGACAGACAACTACACCAGGCCAGACAGACAACTACACCAGGCCAGACAGACAACTACACCAAGCCAGATAGACAACTACACCAAGCCAGACAGACAACTACACCAGGCCAGACAGACAAATACACCAAGCCAGACAGACAACTACACCAAGCCAGACAGACAGCTACACCAGGTCAGACAGACAAATACACCAAGCCAGACAGACAACTACACCAGGCCAGATAGACAACTACACCAGGTCAGACAGACAAATACACCAAGCCAGACAGACAACTACACCAAACCAGATAGACAACTACACCAGGCCAGACAGACAACTACACCAAGCCAGACAGACAACTACACCAGGCCAGACAGACAACTACACCAGGCCAGACAGACAACTACACCAGGCCAGACAGACAACTACACCAGGCCAGACAGACAACTACACCAGGCCAGACAGACAACTACACCAGGTCAGACAGACAACTGCACTAAGCCAGACAGACAGCTACACCAATCCTGACAAGAGAAAGTGCACCAATTAAAAGGTTGATTCTATTAAAAGTAGTTGATACTAAGCGATGACAATTGAAACAAAAAAAAAAAAACAATTTTACACTTCAATGTAAAATGTGATCAGAATGTAATGTCAGCTTGACATTTTTTTTTCTCTGTGTTTAAAATATAAAAAAAAAATAAATGGATAATGGAAAATACAAGGAAATTATCTAACTCAATTCGATGTCTAGGTGTGTGTGTGTGTGTTGGGGGGGAGAGAGAAATTTGAAAACATGACGAGAAAGTGGTCCAGACCAGTAAACAAGACGAGCCTCCGCTCCCCGACATCGCCCCACCCCCACATCCACCCCCTCACGTTCCCCAGTCTGGATCCCCGGATGGAGAAGACTACATCTGTATCTGTCTTTTTTTTTTTGGAACAATACACTTCCTTGTTATATAGGCCAGGCCAAGATTTGGTTTTTGTTTTCCCATTTAAAGAAGAGCTGGTGCGAGCTGGTCTAAGAGGCGGAAATCATTTTTTCAGCTCAGTCGTAGAGGTGCAGGCAGCGAGTTCAAATCCCAACGGCCATACCCCCAGCCTTTTCTGGATGTCCCCGTGGTGTCTGCAAGGCCACTGCGCCCGTTGCATACGTGGGATTGTGTTGATGTCGTCTGATACAATACACGGGGCGATACTGATCGTCTGCTACACTGATTTGTTTACGTACTAATCGAGTATGACCAGTATCGATACTGATAAAACTAATAAACTACGCTGAAATTTTTTCTACGTACAACTCAAATATTGCTTCAGCAGCATCGATACTGATAAATGTAATTAAATTTATGACCAGTATCGATAGTGACAGGTGTAATGATCTACGCTACCATACACTACTCTCTATGTATTACTCAGAGTGGATATTATCAGTATCGATCCCTAGAATAAAGCAAATGTTGTCCTATTTTGACCTTGTCCAGATACAGAAGTCCAGCTGATCCATTAAACCTTCATTTTCAAAGATTCATGGATCACTTGGTCTGACAGGTGGACTTTAGTACCAGTCAGCTGTGATTGTTAGTCGATGTTAGAATGTACTTGTAGCATACACATGGTAAAAAGTACTTGTAGCATACACATGGTAGAAAGTACTTGTAGCATACACATGGTAGAAAGTACTTGTGGTATAGAGATGGTAGAAAGTACTTGTGGTATAGAGATGGTAAGAAGCCCCGACAAACCGTAATTTTACACTTTTAGATTTATTTTCATTGTCTTTTTTTCTTTTCAAAGAGCCCCAGCACTTGCTGATGCGCTGGGGGCCCCAACAGCTGTAAATCCGTCTCTGTATTGTGTAGTAAATAGATAAACAAAGTGGGCATTTCTTAACACTTTATCAATCAGTCTATGGACACTTTATCAATCAGTCTATGGACACTTTATCAATCAGTCTATGGACACTTTATCAATCAGTCTATGGACACTTTATCAATCAGTCTATGGACACTTTATCAAGCAGTCTATGGACACTTTATCAATCAGTAAAGGGACACTTAATCATCAGTCTATGGACACTTTATCAATCAGTAAATGGACACATTATCAATCAATAAATGGACACTTTATCAATCAGCCTATGGACAATTTATCAATCAGTAAACGGACACTTTATCAATCAGTCTATGGACACTTAATCAATCAGTCTATGGACACTTTATCAATCAGTAAATGGACACATTATCAATCAATAAATGGACACTTTATCAATCAGCCTATGGACACTTTATCAATCAGTAAACGGACACTTTATCAATCAGTCTATGGACACTTTATCAATCAGTCTATGGACACTTTATCAATCAGTAAACGGACACTTTAACAATCAGTAAATGGACGCATTATCAATCAGTAAATGGACACATTATCAATCAGTTAATGGACATATTATAAATCAGTAAATAGACACATTATCAATCAGTAAATGAACACATTATCAATCAGTAAATGGACACATTATCAATCAATAAATGGACACTTTATCAATCAGCCTATGGACACTTTATCAATCAGTAAACGGACACTTTATCAATCAGTCTATGGACACTTTATCAATCAGTAAACGGACACTTTAACAATCAGTAAATGGACGCATTATCAATCAGTAAATGGACACATTATCAATCAGTTAATGGACATATTATAAATCAGTAAATAGACACATTATCAATCAGTAAATGAACACATTATCAATCAGTCAATGGACACATTATCAATCAGTAAATGAAAACTTTATCATTCAGTAAATGGACACATTATCAATCAGTCAATGGACACATTATCAATCAGTAAACGGACACATTATCAATCAATAAAATAGCGTTTATATTTATTAGTGCACTCGGTAAAGAAAAGAAAGAAAAAAAATGACGACAAATCTTTAAAGTTTAATTTTATTTCACAAGTAATCCCTCCCGTAGTTCTGTCCAGAAACACTTTTAAGACGATTCATCGTATGGATTCCACGGGAAACTCAATCCAAATTTAATAGCGCACCTTTGGCTGCACATTATTTTATTTGGCTTTTTAAATTCAATTTTGGCTTGTAAACATCCACCCACTACAGAAATATGTTATTAAAATAAACAAGATAATTGGTCATGAATTTTATTTTATACAGATGACAGGAAGTTACCGAGAAATTCCCCGAGGGGTGAAGTAGTTAACTGACTGGTTCTATATTCAAATTGTTATTTATTCATCCTCTTACTCCATCTCTCTCTCTCCCCACCTCTCTCTCTCTCTCTCTCTCTCTCTCTCTATTTCTCTCACGCACGCTTTCTCTTTATATATATATTTATCTTAATTTATCTGTGTATTTGTCTAACTCTTGCATTCAACTTTCTCTATAACGACTCTCTCTCTCTCTCTCTCTGTCTATCTATCTCTTTCTCTATGTATTTAACTCTCTCTCTCACTCTTTTTCAATCTTTTTCTCTCTCTTTCTCGTCCATCAGACTCTCGTCCATCAGACTCTCGTCCATCAAACTCTCGTCCATCAGACTCTCGTCCATCAATTTCTCGTCCATCAAAATCTCGTCCATCAGACTCTCGTCCATCAAACTCTCGTCCATCACACTCTCGTCCATCAAACTCTCGTCCATCAAAATCTCGTCCATCAGACTCTCGTCCATCAAACTCTCGTACATCAAACTCTCGTCCATCACACTCTCGTCCATCAAACTCTCGTTCATCAGACTCTCGTCCATCACACTCTCGTCCATCAAACTCTCGTCCATCAAACTCTCGTCCATCAAACTCTCGTCCATCAGACTCGCGTCCATCAGACTCGCGTCCATCAAACTCTCGTCCATCAAAATCTCGTCCATCAAACTCTCGTCCATCAAAATCTCGTCCATCAAACTCTCGTCCATCAGACTCTCGTCCATCAGACTGTCGTCTATCAATCAAACTCAACAAAATCAGGTGTTTCTGCATTTTAATCTGCCCAGTTGTGTCGGGCAGCGCTGCCCTTGCAGGGTTGTCTTCTGTCATTCCTGCTTTCCGATTGACTCACAACTTGAACAACAACAGATGCCGCTGCTAGTAAAATGAAACTTCGGTAAACAAAATATTTAGCAAAAATATTCATTTATGTCGATATGCAGAAAGGCAGAAACCATCATTTGAGATCCACTGCCATCATCAAAAAAACATACCGCCCTGCTACTCCACCCCCTCCCCTACATCGATGGGGGTGAGGGGGGGTCTATGATTATTTAATTAAACAGAATGATCTGCCCATGTTAGATATCTGGGTGGAAATAAACCCAGCTGCCCCGGAATGGTTGAAACGTGGACGAAGCACGTGACATATGTGGGACAACTCGAATCAAATTGTTTGTCAAGAGTTACGGGGCTTCGCGCATTGAATTACATCTCCCCCCCCCCCCCCATCCTTTCCCCAAGATTTCAATGAATGGGGGAGGAGGAAGAGGGGGGGGGGGTAAAAAACGTAAACAAAACTGGCTTCTGTACCGGATATTGTGACGTATATTGCAATTTAAACATTTGAGAAAACTTAAATCTGTTGCAGAAAGTTAAATAAACATTGATTAAGGAACATGATCTTATTGTATATTGATAGGTTTATCCGTGGTATTGTTGGTTTAAATCATACAGCAACATTGGAATACAAATAAATAGACAATATTACTAATGTGTTATTATAAACTTTTTTTAATTTGTATTTTTTCAAGTCACCAAGGTCTACATCAGAGATGAGCGGACAGCGGACGCGTCCGCTAGCGGACGCAGATCCGCAGACTTTTCCGAATCCGCGGACTGACAGCGGACGCTTCGTATGGTTAAGTTGCGGACTCGCGGACTGACGCGGATCTTCTTTAGGGTTACCATAAAAAAATTTCAAGTCATTTAAACAGCTAAATTTCAGCAATGCGGACGCGCGGACTGACTGCGGACCAATGTTGTAAGATTCTGCGGATGCGGACGCGGATCATTGATAGAAATCCGCGGACGGACGCGGACGCTAAATTTCAAGATCCGCACACCTCTGGTCTACATCAGTGGGACGGACGGATGGCAGAGTGATGTAGTTGCTCAACTCTCAACCTGAGAGTTATGGGTTCGATCCAAGGAAATTTTTTCCAGGTTTTAGTCGTCGGCATCCGTCCGTCTCGAGAGACGATGGTGTAGCTAAGTTGAGTCTACAAACACCGCCGGGAGTGGCTGTGCAGTTCGACTCGGGAGTGGAAATCCCTGCCGCACTTGTCGCACTTGAATGTAGCTGGTTGTTGTAGCTGTTGTTGTAGCTGTTTTTTTTGCTGCTTCCGCCTTGATCTTTTTAGGGCGGTATTTTCGTGTCGCTCAGCCTCCGCGCGCGGTGAACCCTGCCGGACAGCGAGCCTCCAAGACTGGTTGTCAGCTGCTTGACACACCCAGGAGTTGGGGGTCTGTGGGACACTGTTTCATGTCCTTTTTTACAGGTATCTTTGAAGCGCATTTTAGGGCGCCCTGTTTTCCTCTGGCCGGTAACTAGCTCGCCATAGAGTAGGTCCTTCGGGATGCGGCCTGCGTCCATTCTCTTGACATGGCCGAGCCATCTGAGGCGTCTCTCGCTGAGAACTGCGAACAAGCTGCTCATGTTGGCCCTCTCCAGCGCCCCAGTTTTTAGTAAAGTCAGTAAAAGTCCCCACAAGTTCCACTCAGCTGTAAATTTGGTACCTGACTTTGAGTCTGGGAAGTAAAGGCAGCTAAGCATGATGGTAATGATGTAATCAATTACACAAAGTGATTGTGATTTTGATTTGAGTTGTCTTTAAGTTTTTAATTTCATCTGTTTTTTTTTTCGTTTATTTATTATATTTGTGGGTAAAATGAGGTAACCAAATGATCCGCTCTGAAGAGTTTTACTTACACAGGTTATGTTTGTGTAAATATTAAAAATAACGATGTTCTGGTGTGAATAAATGAATAAGAAACGGAACGAAAGATCCACAAGAGATGTCAATGAAAGTGCATTAGTTATGTGAACTCGGTACTATTTGGTTTTACATAAACACTGGATCGCGTGTGTGGTCCACTAGCGGATACCATTGTCTGACATAGAGTGTTCACACACGTTTTGGACTCACACATGCAAGAGTCCTAAAGAACTTAGTTGACCTGTTTGTCTATCTTGTCTATTCCTATTTGTACCTTTCTGTCAATCTCTTTCTCTCCACTTCCATCGTCTCTCTCTCTCTCTCTCTCTCTCTCTCTCTCTCTCTCTCTCTCTCTCTCCCTCCCTCATCCCGCCAAGCCCCCAATCTCTTTTACACACGTCACAAAGTCTCTACAGATAGTCGTCAACTAAGTACACAATCTTCGATCGACTCGATCTGGGGCGAGGGACGGGGAGTCCACTGAGCTCATCAGACCTACTCAGACCTGGGGTGTATTAATGAAAACTGTTAACGAGCCGCCACTTATCGCCCTCGGGCAGGGCCCCCCACGATTATTATTAAATATCGAGCCACGTTGACCCACCCAGGGGCAGTGCCCAGGATCTGATGAACACCTCCACCCACCCCACCCCACCCCACCCTCGGGGCATTTCGTTGGTGGGATAAGGTTGTAACCTTGACTGGTATTGCGCAGGTCGCGAGGTTCAAAACCTAGCCGTTTGATAGACCACATACATCTGTCCACCTCTGTGATGGTGGGAGATGTAGACAGTCGACTTTTTTTGACTGGTCAAGCATTGGACAACGGGTGATATAAAGTAGAAATAGATAGGGTACAATCCTTACATTGGGGACGTGATAGAGTCAGGCACATCACTGTAAAGTCATCTTGTCTAAATTGTCTGGACAGCATTGGTCATCTAAATAATGGACACATGGTCGTTTAGAACTTGGGTGAACTGTGGGTCGCGGGCTGCGAACTTACAACCGACCAAGTCTGTTTGAGGGGTTCTTCTGAAAAAAGTATACTCTTGAGCCCCCCATTTGTGCCTCCATATCTACAGCATCCCCGGATATGGATGGTGTGATAGAGAGTAGCTCATGGTGTACTTATGAAAAAAATAATAATAATAAGACGTTTGTATGTGTTTTTCGAAGCTCTAGGCCAGACAGGGGTCAACTGAGTCCCCAGGGCCAAGTCCGGCCCTTCAAACTGTTTGATTCGGCCAGCGCTCTGCTCAAATCAAAGGCGTTTACACTTACGGCGTTTACACTTACGGAGTCTACACTTAATTATTGACTTATGCATGAAAATCTCAAAGTTTAAATATCAGCACCACATACATCTGCCCACCACATACATTTCCAAACCTCATACATCTGCCCACGACATACATCTGCCCACCACATACATCTCCCCACCACATACATCTCCCCACCACATTCATCTCCCCACCACATACATCTGCCCACCACATACATCTGCCCACCACATACATCTCCCCACCACATACATCTCCCCACCACATTCATCTCCCCACCAGATACATCTGCCCACCACATACATCTGATCTCCGTCCAGCTCTTCTGTCAAAAACTAGGAGCCGGTTGTGGCCGCGGGTTGGATGGCCTGCAAATGTCCATCTTACGGCCAGTGTGTCTCCACACAAATGTCCATCTTACGGCCAGTGTGTCTCCACACAAATGTCCATCTTACGGCCTGTGTGTCTCCACACAAATGTCCATCTTACGGCCAGTGTGTCTCCACACAAATGTCCATCTCACGGCCAGTGTGTCTCCACACAAATGTCCATCTTACGTCCAGTGTGTCTCCACACAAATGTCCATCTTACGGCCAGTGTGTCTCCACACAAATGTCCATCTTACGGCCAGTGTGTCTCCACACAAATGTCCATCTTACGGCCAGTGTGTCTCCACACAAATGTCCATCTTACGGCCAGTGTGTCTCCACACAAATGTCCATCTTACGGCCAGTGTGTCGCCACACAAATGTCCATCTTACGCGCACTTTGTCGCCACACAAATGTCCATCTTACGGCCAGTGTGTCGCCACACAAATGTCCATCTTACGGCCAGTGTGTCGGCACACAAATGTCCATCTTACGGCCAGTGTGTCTCCACACAAATGTCCATCTTACGGCCAGTGTGTCTCCACACAAATGTCCATCTTACGGCCAGTGTGTCTCCACACAAATGTCCATCTTACGGCCAGTGTGTCTCCACACAAATGTCCATCTTACGGCAGTGTGTCTCCACACAAATGTACATCTTACGGCCAGTGTGTCTCCACACAAATGTCCATCTTACGGCCAGTGTGTCGCCACACAAATGTCCATCTTACGGTCAGTGTGTCGCCACACAAATGTCCATCTTACGGCCAGTGTGTCGCCACACAAATGTCCATCTTACGGCCAGTGTGTCGCCACACAAATGTCCATCTTACGGCCAGTGTGTCTCCACACAAATGTCCATCTTACGGCCAGTGTGTCTCCACACAAATGGCCAAACATTATTTCATATGTATCAATGCGCACCATATGTCCGTATAGGTGCACGGGTTTATTTGTTCTATAATTGTATAACTTAAGATCTGACAGGAATAGGTTTATGTAACTTTCGTTGTACTTCTAACTTAACATGTTATTTTGAAAACATAAAGAACAGACAATTATCCCAGGAGTCCCCTAGGGCGTGGGGGTGGGTAAGGCGTGAGGTGGGTAGGGCTCGTATGAGAGGTGATGGGTGACTATCGACTACTTTGCCTACAACCAATGACGGTTCTGGTTGTAACAATAGCCTCGAATCCGTGTCAGGATCAAATAACTTCAGAGTCTATGATTTATCTCCCCTCTTACATGGGAATCATCTCCCCTTACTTGACACAGATAATTCAAACATGGCGCGCATGTTTGGTTTTGTTGTGGTTTAAATTTCGATTCGCCCCGGAGCTAGTGAAAACCAAGATGGCGGAGATGGATGTTAAACAATTGAAATCAAAGTTGGCCGTCGTGTTAAATTTAAAAATTGGGATAATTTCAAAATGACGAGTCACATCTACAGATGCAGTTTTAAAATTTGAGAAAGAGAGAGAAAGAGAGAGAGAGAGTTTTTGTCTGAATAAGCCTAATGTTGATTCATTTGGATCTACGGTTTGAATCATTTGAATCTACGGTTTGAATCATTTGAATCTACTATTTATCGATAAATCGTTAGTCTCTTGGACATATCAGTGAAGTCTCTGTAATGATGATATGTGTACCACTTATGACCTATAAAACTACTTATGTCCTATAAAACCACCTAGGTCCTATAAAACCACTTATGTCTTATAAAACCACTTAGTTCTATAAAACTACTTATGTCCTAAAAACCACTTAGTCCTATAAAACCATTTTGTCCTATAAAACCACTTATGTCCTATAAACCACCTAGCTCCTATAAAAACACCTAGGCCCTTTAAAACCACTTAGGTCCTATAAAACCACTTAGGTCCTATAAAACCACCTAGGTCCTATAAAACCACTTAGGTCCTATAAAACCACTTAGGTCCTATAAAACCACCTAGGTCCTATAAAACCACTTAGTCCTATAAAACCACCTAGTTCCTATAAAACCACTTAGTCCTATAAAACCACTTAGTCCTATAAAACCACCTAGGTCCTATAAAACCATTTAGTCCTATAAAACCACTTAGGTCATATAAACAACAACGGGACTGTTTTTTGTTTTTTTTTGAAGTGCCTTCTTTTCATTCTCATTCTAACTGACAGTGCAGTGGCCATGGAGGCACCACGGGGAGACACGAAGGGTTACTTTTGCGATGACCTGGAAATAATTCCTTGGCCTCTCACTTGATGTCGACCTTGTGACCCGCAGGTCGACAGTTGAACGTTTACCGCACGACCATCCTTCCCACCACTTTTTTGTCCAATTGAACGATTCACTGCTACAGTAGTGCTACATCCTAACGATTCACTGCTACATCCTAACGACTCACTGCTACATCCTAGATCCATGCGATTGTAGGTTTAAAATCTAATAATATAATAGCCATTTTGGGTTCTGCGTTAAATCGAAAGTAAAGAATGAATACAACTGTATTCCAGTTTAAAATACAATCATGAACAAAATCGGACCTGCCCGAAATCAAAACAATAACCCAGCCTACTACCGATCAAGCCTAAAGGGATATAACTCTATGCAAAGGTTTTGAAGGGTAAGCTAGTAGTAATAATAATAATAATACTATAACATTCATATGATGCATTATTCTTTATCGAAATGGCGGCCGTCATGGCAACGCGTCCTACTGCCCCACACCTTTCCCCGCCCCCTTTCATTATATTTCAGCCAATGAGAAATCAGTGTCTGTGAATGTGTCCAATCAAATCCTTCGAGTGCAGCTGCCTTGATATTTGAAACAGTTGTTTTTTTTTTTTGTTTTGTTTGTTTTTTTAAATTAAATATTGCTTTTGGTTTTTAAAGCTGAAAATAGAGTTAAAGTCAATGCTATGTTATTGTATCCCTTTTAAGACCAGATTGTATTAAATGTGAGTACATTTAACCGAGTGAAGTACATTTGTCCATGAAGAAGCATCCTTTTGATAATTTTGGTTCATGTGCACCAGGGGTTCTCAAAGCTGAGGGAGAAAGGGGGCACTTTGGGCCCCAGCCCGACCTATTGACATGTGCCCGACGCGGCGCAACTGTCGCCAGACGACGCTACCATTCGTATATGTACTACTAATTCAAAGTCACTGTACTCATATGGAGAAAATATCATTTCGAAATATGACAAGGAATAAATTTAGCAGACCTTTTTTTTTAAATAATTAAAATTGCGAAAAGTCACACAATCTGGCAACTCACCAAAAAAAAAAATGAAATGTCTTTTGCCCACAGTAAAATTCTCACATTGACTTCGACACATTTTTTTTTCTTTTCAAAAAAGATGGCATCCTCCACCATGTCCTATTTGTAAAATGTGTTCTAGGGTCTAACTGTGTGGGGACCCTTGATGTACATATCAAATGTCGGAAATCTGTTACATGAGTCTTAAAAAAAAAGGAAAGTTTTAGTTATTAGACGCTAAAACAATAAGCTATCAGATTTCTGTCAACCGATTCCGAATATTGGAAAAAAAAAATATAAATGAATGTTATAAGAGGATACAGTAACCAGATTTGCAGACACAATTGCAGACACATCTATAGACACACAGACACACTTACAGACACATGTGTAAACAAATTTAAAAACAGACTTACAGACAGACTTACAGACACACAGACACATATTCATGTTTACCCATCCAGACACACTTACAGACGCACGTATAGACACATTTACAGACAGACTTACAGACAGACTTTTAGACACAGTTATACACATACTGACCCACTCAGAGATACACAGACACAGCTGTACCCATATTTAACCAATTACAGACAGACTTACAGACAGGCATACAGACTTACAGACAGACAGACTGACAGACTTACAGACAGACATACAGACATACTGACAGACTTACAGAATTACAGACACACGTATAGACAAATTTACAAACAGACTTATAGATTTACGCACAGACTTACTGACAGACTTACACACAGACTTACTGACAGACTGACAGACTTACAGACAGACTTACAGACTTACAGACACACAGACACAGTTGTACCCATAATGACCCACTCACAGACAGACTTACAGACAGACTTACAGACAGACTTACAGACAGACTGACAGACATACACGTTCACATAAATAAGTACCAGAAGTTTTCTGTTGACTGTTTTAAATATTGCCTGGCTATTAGGTAGACGCAGGGGTGTGGGGGCGGGTGGGGGGTGGTGGTGAGGACTCAATAATTAGAGTAAATTACCCCGTCTACAGCTTGAGGCTATCTGAACTTAGAAGACTTGGGGAGCAAAGGGAAGGAACTCGTCCCGTGGCTATAAACTGTAATGTTAGTTATGTCCCTTCGCGTCTAAGAAATTTCTTACGTAAAAAAAAAATAATAACAGCGTGGAGGAAGGGGGTGGGGTAGGGGGCGTGGTGTTAAAGAAATTGAAATAATGATTATAAAAACGAAGGCAAGGGAGACAATTGGTTGTTTTTTTTTTTGTAGATTGGGCGAAAATAAAAATGAGTCAAAAAGAAATTTTTAAAATACAAAAATTTCCTCAATATAAAATAAGACAATCCTTGATGAAATGAACAAATAAAAAATTTAAGTGAATTAAAATTTTAACGAAAAGGGATTAACTCTAGCGGCAATGTCAATCAAAGGATGGCCGTGTCAGGCTTTCTTACTCCCTTGTTGTCTCACTGTCAAGTCAGGACTAATCCTTGTTGTGGGCAGGGGTGGTGGGGGTGGTGGGTTGGGGATTTAGGGGTGAATCTGTCCATTTTGGGACGTATTACGTAATCATGTGATCTATGCAGTCATAGTAAGGATGGGATGTCTATGCCTTAGACCCTATCATAGCGGAAAACGATCATGGGACAGTTTTTGTACGATAGTGCAATGACAAGGAGGCACTACGGGATACATGGAGGGAATGTCCTCGATGACCTCAAACATTCTCTCACAGGAGATGGAACCAGGGACCATTGAGTCGACAGCATAGCGCTTTACCGCACGACTCATCCGTCCCCCCACACCCCATGGTGTCATAACGCTGACAGAAATTATCAGTGACAATATTTGATACTGTGATGACCCGTGCCTACCACGTGACTACGGCGATGACTTCAGATGTAGCTTACATTGTCGAGATTCGAATCCAAAACCCTCACTACATCAGGTCCAGTGATCTGCCTATGGCTGATCTATGGCTGGTCAATGGCTGATCTATGGCTGGTCTATGGCTGATCTATGGCTGGTCCATGGCTGGTCTATGGCTGGTCTATGGCTGGTCCATGGCTGGTCTATGGCTGGTCCATGGCTGGTCTATGGCTGGCTTATGACTGGTCTATGGCTGGTCTATGGCTGGTCTATGGCTGGCTTATGACTGGTCTATGGCTGGCCCATGGCTGGTCCATGGCTGGTCCATGGCTGGCCTATGGCTGGTCTATGGTTCGTTTAGCCGGTTCCTCCTAAGATCAATGGTTGTGAGCTCAGATTGTGTAAAAGACATACATACTGTAGTTATTACTGTTTTTCTTATTCAGTTTCACTTTCTGTGTGTGTGCGTGTGTGGGTGTGGTCACTTGCGTGCATGTCTCGTTGATTTAGAAAGCTGGAATTTAAAAAAAAAAAATGAAAGACAAAAAAATTCATTCTACAGACAAGGCCGTAACAAAGCACAGTTTGAACAGACTTAGTGAAGGCGACATAAGACATTTCCTGAGGCCGGGACGTTCATCTGTCTTGACTGTGTCTCGTATTTCACTGATTACTAGTCCCCCCTGCGTACCACCGCCCACTTGTTCTGGCACGGGTAATGTGTTGTTTTACCGTCCAGTGACCAGTCAGCGGACAGTACTGTTATTGCCTGTCAATGGTCAGCTATTTCCCCCGGAGATCAGTGAATAATTGACACTTCGGCCAAAATAAAAATAAAACGTTCAATTTTTTTTTTTAGCCGACTGTAGTAATCGGACTTTTTTTTTTTACTTTTTGTGTCCGTTGAGTGTCAATGATCTCAGCCTCAGGCGATCTGTTCTGAATTACGAACTGGTGACCCCATACCCAGTGTGGGTCCATTTAGTGCAGTGGTCACTCTGGAAACGGTTCGCGGTCATTTCGCTAATGCAACGGTCAGTGCAGTGGTGGTCAGTGCAAGTGGTCAGCGCAGTGGTCAGTGCAGTTTTCGGTGAGGTGTTCAGTGCGGTGGTCAGTGCAAGTGGTCAGTGCAAGTGGTCAGTGCAAGTGGTCAGCGCAGTGGTCAGTGCAGTGGTGGTCAGTGCAAGTGGTCAGCGCAGTGGTCAGTGCAGTTTTCGGTGAGGTGTTCAGTGCGGTGGTCAGTGCAAGTGGTCAGTGCAAGTGGTCAGCGCGGTGGTCGGTGCTCACGATAACGCCAACATCAGTGGCGAGTAAAATAGTCAAACGGCTTGTTAACAAAAGCTAACTTTCCCTTTGTGTGTAATAGATGTTAACTTTGTTTTAAATGTTTTTTCTTTGTATTTCTAAACTTAATTTGTTTATGTATTTACAAATTTTAACTCTCTTATTTTCTGCGTTACAATTGTCAACTATTTTTTTTTTCGCGTGTTATTAAAATTAACATTTTTTTAGTGAGATGTAAATGTTAACATTTTTCATTGTATAGTCCCAATGTCAACTTTTTCTTTTGTGTGTTTTTGCAAATGTTAACATTTTCTTGGCACGCTCCATTTTTTTTTAAATTTTTTCTTTGTGTAATAAATTGTTTTTTTTTATTAATTAAGGTATCACAAATGTTGACCTTCACTTCGTGTATGAACCGAAGTTTAAATACGATTTAAACTTTCTTTTTTTTAATTCCTGTCCCTCCCCCCCCCCTCGTCGCCCCCGCGTGAAGCTTTCTTACAATTCTTTATCATGACGTGTCACACTTCGACCCCCCCTAACCCACCCCCCTTCCACCCCACCACAAAGAAAGTTACCTAATAAGTGAAAGGTCCCTAAAGTTTTCATGAAAGACAAAGTGGGCGTGCGCGTCCCATATAACTCGAACCTCGGGCCAAGATTTTATAATCATGCGCAAATAATCTCTAAACAAAAAGTGTGAAACTCCAGAAAATAGTTTACTACTCTCTAAACAAATGTTTGTTTTTTTTACCGTTGGCTAAACGGAAGTAAGCATTGGCCAGGAGGAGCAGCATCATATGAAAAATGCGTCTGACGCTTAATTAGTTCCTTAGCAGCTTCCGTTGTTAAATATACACAGGGGACGTAAAACTGGGTGTTCATTGAAAGCCCCCATTTTAAAAAATTTGCCTTGGGGTTATAGTAGATGTTTATTCTTGTGAACGTCGGTCTAAATAGAAACACTTAAACCGTTGGAGAATAAAAAGTGTTTCATCAAAATTTCGCTTGAGAGAACATGAAAAGAAGATTTCCTTTGTTGCAGCATTCAAATAAAAATATTGTAAACTTCAGTGCTGTATAAAAACACTTAAAACAGGCATAACCATATACAGACAAAAAGAGAGACAATGAAAACACACACGCAGTCACACAACCACACAGTCATACACACACACAGTCACACACACACACACTCACTGTCCCACACAAACGCACACATAGTCATACACACACACACACTCACACACACACAGTCAAAAACACACAGTCACCTAGACACACACACACACACACACACAGTCCCCCGCATACACACAGTCACACACACACACACACATACACATGAGTCGTTAGTTAAACAGTAATGGGTCAGGCTCTTACTAACTGACCGCTAGGTGTCGCCATTTATAAACAATGTCCAGTTGACGCACAAAGTCATTGTTAACTATTTTATGAAGTACAAACCATAAATAAATCAATAAATTAAAAAAAAACAACTGCTAAATGGATCGTCAATGAATAAAAATTATTATGACAGACAGACTTAACGAGAGTCAATGTATTCGGTACTTTGGTTGTGAGCCCAATCTGCGCGCTGGATGGTACGAGTTCGAATCCAAGCGAGTCCAGTGACTGGAGGACTGCTATAGACACTCGGCCATACAAAACATCGCCCCATTGGTGATCTGATTGATAGGTAAACATCTTTACATTGACCTATCGATAATGACCCATCTAAAGAAAATTGAATATTGAAACAAGAAACTGCCCACCATATGATGAAATTTGGAATGCACGACGCATGGGTTTTACAATATAAGGGTCGCGAACTACAAATGTTCCCCCTTAGGGCCAAGTGCTTTGATACTTTAAAAAAATTGCAAGTTTTAGTTTGTTATAGTCCAGAATAAAATTGTATATGACAGGGGGAGAGGTGCAGAGGCGTAGAGAGGGGTGGGCAAGGGGGAGGGGTCATCATGCCCCGGGCACTACTCACAAAAGGGGCGCCAAATGGTATATTTTACACATGATAGTATCCGGTTTTTTGGAATGGGGGTGGGGGGCGCTAATAAGGTATTAAAAAGTTATTGTTCCCCCGGGGCGCGAGTTAAGCTCGATACGGCACCGGGTAGGTGGGGATAGTGCAATTTTTATTTTAAAATACTTTCTAGAAAATGGATCAATTCTGATTTGGTGGTGGTAGGATTGTAATAATGAACTGAAGCGTCATGTCGTTGTTCCCTCAAAACTTTAAGTGGTGGACCTCACACGGTTCTACCCCCCCCCCCTTTATTTCCATTAACCCCCACATAAAAGGCCTACTTAGGGAATGTCTTAATGCACAGTTTTAGGTGAGTGGACCAAGGAACGGGCTCTTATGTCTTTTTGAATAAACATAAAACAATCACAGATGTAGGTAAGATTCGAACCGGATATCTACGTGCTGGCAGGTGAGGAACTCTCTAGCCCGACCGCACACATCCGCAAGCAACATGGCAAATCGTTTGATAAACAAAGTCATTAACGTCATGGGTTTGAGGATTGGGAAAACTATTTTTAAACTTGTCACATGACTGAGTGACGCGTTGCCTGCGATGGAACTCCCAATTGGGTTTCACACTTTTTAACCTGCTGTTGTACCTATTCTCAATACAGCTGTCGAACTCAGGAAGTGTTACGTAGTCAGCCGTTATTGATGACGTGTTACACAATCACCACATCCACTTAGTCAGTTCAATCGATCGGTCGGCGTCACAATGTGTCGTTCGTTACTTTAAAGTGAGGAGAATGTTTGTTTGAGCGCATGCTAAACACCACAACAGATACAGACAGACAGACAGACCAAATGGCAGCTGGGCATCAGACCTATCGCGATGAATTTTAGATATGTCAACACTATCTCTCTCTGGATACAGAGACACAGATACCAGACTGGTAGATTGTTTGTGATGACTATGTTGAGTTAGACACGTCTGAAATAATTCACGATCGATTGGGTGTGTCGACTTCAAGATTTTAGTTTGGCACTTAGTCACTTGTGGGTGGCAGACTAATCTAATAATGACTATTGACTAGTCTAATGGCTATTGGTAGAAAACACAAGACAAATAGATATATCGTTACAGACAGACATCGGGCGGGGGGGGTATATTTATGGAGTACAGTTAATTTTAAAGAGAGGAAGAAAATGATTAATCGGTCAGTCAATCACCCGGCTAATTCGTCAGTCGGTCAGTTAGTTAATCAGTTAATTAGTCAGTGTTATATAGTCATTCAGTCAGTCAGTTAGTTAATCAGTTAATTAGTCAGTGTTATATAGTCATTCAGTCAGTCAGTTAGTTAATCAGTTAATTAGTCAGTGTTATTTAGTCATTCAGTCAGTCAGTTAGTTAATCAGTTAGTTAGTCTTATTTAGTCATTCAGTCAGTCAGTTAGTTAATCAGTTAGTGTTATTTAGTCATTCAATCAGTTAGTTAATCAGTTAGTGTTATTTAGTCATTCAGTGAGTCAGTTAATCAGTTAGTGTTATTTAGTCATTCAGTCAGTCAGTTAGTTAGTGTTAGTTAAGTTTGTCTCTACCCATAAACGTGCCCCGGGTGGGGGTGTAAGTAGGGCCTTTATAATAGATAGACAAACTTGGTTGATGGTTTCCCCCAACCCCTCTTACTCACACAGTTTGTAAGCACTTAAGCAGTCGTGAGTTCTACGTCATTTATTAAATTATGAACATAGTGACGTAGTTTGCACCAGCGGCCATGACAGGTGCATCAAGGCAGCGCCCCATAGACCACGTCACATCCATCTTTTTCAAACAAACACCATTTTGAGGCATGCAGTCAATGTAGTAGGGCCTACCAAACATCTATGAACATCGGGGCAGTGGCACCGGGAGCCAACGCGGGCCCCCAGGGCAGGACATCATTGCGGGCCCCTTAATAAACTATGAGTCGTGAAAAAATTGACATGGTCGGGGCCCCCCTTTATGCCCCCTGACAGATGCGGGCCCCCTGGCAATGACCTCCCCCCTGCCCCCCTCCCCTCTCGACGGCCCTGAGCATCGGTACATGTTTGAATCTGGTTGTGATTGTCGTATACCCGTTGTTGTTGTTGTTGATGTTGTTGTTGTAGTTATTTGTCTGTTGTTGTTGTTTTTTTTTAATTCCACGTCATCAAACTATGTCACACTGACCCAGTATTTCATTTTCATACGCCATCCGGTAAATCCTACGTCATTTCGACCCATACAAGTTTTTTTACTGAGCATAGTGACGTCAAATACCACACAACAAGAAAACACCACTCTTCTTATAAAATATGCACAACTTTCTATAAACGATTACCTCCTCATGAAATATTGTCGTCATTTCCTCTTTCTCTCTCTCTCTCTCTCTCTCTCTCTCTTCTCTCTCTCTCTCTCTCTCTCTCTCTCCCCCTCCCCCCCCCCCCCACCTCTTCACTGAACTTCATTATCTTCTATAGAACTGGATCAGAACTTATTTATGTCCAACACACAACCGACCGGAAGATTTTTTTTGTCATTTGTATATTAAGCCCCACTCTTATGACGTATTAAGTTGGAAAAGGGGGGAGGGGAAAGACAACTCTTTTCTACATGAGGAAACATAGTGTTTCTAAAGAAAATATGTTCAATAATTACTAAGAATAATACGATCTCGCGAACAAGTCCTGAAAAATTAAAGAGTATGAGTTTTGGTGGTTTTTTTGTTTTTTGAACAGAGTGATTCCTTTGCGCTTTCGTCGTCTACCTCATGACATGATAATGGGCGTCTCAGACGGCGATGACGACATTCGAAAAAAAAAGAACAAAAAAAAAAAGCTACATACTCTCGAAACAAACTCAGTGTCAATGTAAGGCCACTTCTCTATGACGTCATTTTCCTATGAATGTTTCTCTGGCGACGACTCGTCGAATGTAAGGGGGATTCAACTCTCTAAGCCTTTCAATTCAACAAAGCTCCACCATCAACGGCGTGTGTAGCTATTTATAGGCTTTAGCAACTCTTAATATAATGACCTAGTCCGTCTGCCCGAACAAGCGGAATCCAGTGACAGGTACCGCGCTACATTTTTGAAAGCGTAAAGAAAACAAATTAGCGCGATTGAAAATTAAGTTTTAAATGCAACATTCGTCTGCAACTGATCAGTCGAGATATTTTAAGATAAGTCTGTAAATCAGATGACACCGTAAATCAGATGACACAGTAAATCAGATGACACTGTAAACTTTGGATGAAACTTGATAAGTAGTCGATCCTCAATAAGTTTGTGTGTGTGTGTGTGTGTGTGTGTGTGTGTGTGTGTGTTTTGAACGCAATACCTGGAGACATTTTTTTTTATTGTATATTAAATTCTGAAAATGTCAACTGTGCGTTGGAACGTTACATGGTCGGATGCTCTCTGTCACTGGTGAAAGGTCAAAAAGATTGTGTTACCAAAAACATTTCACGTGAGAGCTGAATTAGATGTAGGTATACAAATTTAGGTACAGAGATATTCGATACAGATATAGATAAAGAGATATAGATACAGTGATATGGATACAGAGAAACAGCTAGGACAATGGTATTAATGTCACTATAGTCCAGCTAGGACAATTGTATTAATGTCACTAAAGTCCAGCTAGGACAATGGTATTAATGTCACTAAAGTCCAGCTAGGACAATCGTATTAATGTCACTATAGTCCAAGCCATCCTGAGGTCAAGCAGTCCTGTGGTCAAGCAGTCCTGTGGTCAAGCAGTCCTGTGGTCAAGCAGTCCTGTGGTCAAGCAGTCCAGTGGTCAAGCCAGTTTGTTGATGTTGACACTACGACATCTATTAACACAACAACAACAACAACAACAGAGAAAATATTAATGAAACTACAAAAACTTGGGATACTCACGGGCAGCTACCCTGATGGTTCCATGACCGCCCTGACTGTGATAAGCCTTCCTGGGTTAATACAAATATTTATTGTCATTCTATTGTCCATTGTCATTCTATTGTCAGCCATACTGAGTTAAAAATCTATTTCGGATTTAAAACAATTTAAACAATACTGTGAGCAATTCATGTAGCTTAATGTTCAATTATTGCCTCTGTGTGTGAAAATATTAAATCAAATTAAATGTTTTGTTTCAAGCAGAAACTGGGAATCAATTTTAATCCATTTTTGTTAAAAACAAGGGTTGGCTAACTTTATGACTCGCGGGCCGTAGGCTATAGTGTTGCCCACTGAGACCATGAAGTAAAACTTGCAAGACATTTAACTTGTTATATGTTTCACGATATCATCGATGTCAGATGTTTTTATCATCTTGAAAGATGTTTCATAATATCATCCATCTTTATATCATCTTGTAAGATGTTCACGTTATCTTGTAAGGTGTTCACATCATCCTGTAAGGTGTTTCATATCATCTTGTATGATGTTCACATACACTTGTGAGGTGTTTCATATCATCTTGTAAGATGTTCAGATCATATTGTACGATGTTCACATCATCTTGTATGATGTCATCTTGTACGATGTTCACATCATCTTGTAAGATGTTTCATATCGTCTTGCAAGATATAAAAAATGTATTCCACTGTCATAGATCCATCAATACTGCCAAGGGGCGATAACTCAGTTTTTATTTTTTTGTTATCATCTCCCCCCTGACCACCACAGCAGTACACGGAGAATCATTTTCATTAACAGCCCACGAGCCAATCTTTTCTTTTTTCATTCTTCTTTCTATTTTCTGCCTCCTACAGAGTAACAACATCCCATCCTCCTATCACAATAACTCCCTCCCTGCCCCAGGTCCTCTTCCTCCCAGTTTATATCAAACATTCCTTCCATAAGTGTGCGTGTACTAGAATTAAGACAACCAACTAACTCCCTCAACGTTTTCCCTCAGTGCTCAGTTCATGTTTCAACGACAGTTGTTGTTGTGGCTATTCAGAAGGATGAGTTTTTAA
The DNA here is from genome assembly GCA_021962125.1 of Bulinus truncatus. NCBI lineage: Eukaryota > Metazoa > Mollusca > Gastropoda > Planorbidae > Bulinus > Bulinus truncatus. The sequence continues at coordinate 2,009,513 of JAGDYQ010000014.1, forward strand.
TATTAAAAGTACGAAGGAAACTGCTATTTGCACTTTTTTTTTTAAACTTTCATGAATCTCCGTACATTTAGCAGAAAAGACGAACAGAATTTTAACTAGTAGTTTACTTTATGATATGATGGAAAGCTCACATCTTGAAATCATTTAGCCAAATAAAACTGTGTTACATTTTGGATAAATATTCCAAATAAGAGTTTGGGTTGTACTATCTTTAAAGTATTGCGTGCATACATGAACAATGTGAAATTTGAAAATAGGGAAATGCAAAGTGAATGGAAATGAATCCCAATAACTCTAATTCTGCAACGTCCTCAAGGCAAATATCGAATTTCAAAACAAACGTATCACAATCAGACATGTAAACTAACATCATGTTAATATTCATTAATATCTGTCATATTTCAAATGTGTCCGTGATGTCTGGTTCCCTCATGTCTAGCCCCAAGCCTTAATATGTCTGAGTGTATCGGATTACCTTCATTGCATATGATACTGATAGATAAGACAAGCAGACATATAGATAAACAATAGATAGATAGATAGATAGATAGATAGATAGACAGACAGACAGACAGACAGACAGACAGACAGACGGACGGACGGACGGACGGACGGACGGACAGACAGACAGATACGTATGTGTGTATGTAATTATGTATATGGGTATGTACGTATAAATGTCTTATGATGAAGTTATACACTTACAGCAAATAAAATCTCCAACTCATTTTGATGACAGACAACTTTCTCAGCAGCGCTGCGCCCAGAACGACATCCCATAATTTCTACGTCATTACCAGTGACACCACCAACCCCCCACCCCCAACCACCCACCCCTGCGACATTCCTCTTGTATTCAATTTCGGAATATTTCTTCTATTATCTCCCTTAGATACCCAAGTTTCTCCGACAAACTTTGGCGCCAATTGAAAGAGAGAGAAAAAAAAACAAAATGGACTCGCATTTAATGGCAAATAATATTAGATTCAAGCCTAGAGTGGTTCTCACTCTGTTCACCATTGAGTCTTTTAGTTTGTGTTTGGTTTTTTTTCTATTAGTACTAACAATTATGTCGCACTCGACCATACTACGACTAGGAAGTAAAATTAAATTAACGGCTGGCACACCAACGTCCTGTCCGAAAATTCGCAAGACTTGACTTATCTCAATTTTCGCTCGAGGACTGGTAATCGTGAAGAGGGGATGGGGAAGGGGGGGGGGAGATAGAGAGGGGCGAAGTTGGTATGTCGGGGGGGTTGGTGGGTGGAGGGGGGGTCAGTCGTATCACCTGTGTGAGAACCTTTCACGTGGCTCCACTGAAAAGTTCCAACTTCCACCAAGACCATCAAATAAAATAAAAAGTAATAAAATGTGTGGCCGGTTGAAAAGACGGCCAGGAAACGCTATTAGTAATCAGGGCATTGTGACATCATTGAGTTTGTGACAGCAGACATGTCACAATGTGTGTGTGTGATTGTATTACAGATTCTCGTCCCAGACTGAGAGACATTTTTTTTGTTCATCTTCAGATTTGTTTTTTTCCAAATCCCCTCTGAGCCAATGAGGCCTTTGAGTCTTCTAGCCGTTCGTAGGCTTTATAGGCTGTGTCTCAAATCTAGGTACACAAGGTAAAAAAAAAACATGAAAGCTTTTAAAATAATCGTTCTTAATCACCATTACATTGAGCTGTACTTTTTATGTCTCACTACCATAGTCTGGCTCATGGGTGGCTCGATGTGGCTCGTGACACAACCATAGTCTAGTTCCTGGGTGGCTCAATGTGGCTCTTGACACAACCATAGTCTAGTTCATGGGTGGCTCAATGTGGCTCTAGACACAACCATAGTCTAGCTCATGGGGTGGCTCAATGTGGCTCTTAACACAACCATTGTCTAGTTCATGGGGTGGCTCAATGTGGCTCTAGACACAACCATAGTCTAGTTCATGGGTGGCTCAATGTGGCTCTTGACACAACCATAGTCTAGTTCATGGGTGGCTCAATGTGGCTCTAGACAAAACCATAGTCTAGTTCATGGGTGGCTCAATGTTGCTCTGACACAACCATAGTCTGGTTCATGGGGTGGCTCAATGTGGCTCTTGACACAACCATAGTCTAACTCATGGGGTGGCTCAATATGGCTCTTGACACACCATAGTCTAGCTCATGGGGTGGCTCAATGTGGCTCTTAACACAACCATTGTCTAGTTCATGATTGGCTCAATGTGGCTCTTGACACAACCATAGTGTGGCTCATGGGTGGCTCAATGTGGCTCTTGACACAACCATAGTCTAGTTCATGGGTGGCTCAATGTGACTCTTGACACAACCATAGTCTAGTTCATGGGTGGCTCAATGTGGCTCTTAATACAACCATTGCCTAGTTCATGGGGTGGCTCAATGTGGCTCTTGACACAACCAAAGTGTGGCTCATGGGTGGCTCAATGTGGCTCTTGACACAACCATAGTCTAGTTCATGGGTGGCTCAACGTGGCTCTTGACAAAACCATAGTCTAGTTCATGGGTGGCTCAATGTTGCTATGACACAACCATAGTCTGGTTCATGGGGTGGCTCAATGTGGCTCTTAACTCAACCATTGCCTAGTTCATGGGGTGGCTCAATGTGGCTCTTGACACAACCAAAGTGTGGCTCATGGCTGACTCAATGTGGCTCTTGACACAACCATAGTCTAGTTTATGGGTGGCTCAATGTGGCTCTTGACACAACCATAGTCGAGTTCATGGGTGGCTCAATGTGGCTCTTGACACAACCATAAACTAGTTCATGGGTGGCTCAACGTGGCTCTTGACAAAACCATAGTCTAGTTCATGGGTGGCTTAATGTGGCTCTTGTCACAACCATAGTCTAGTTCATGGGTGGCTCAATGTGGCTCTGACACAACCATAGTCTGGTTCATGGGGTGGCTCAATGTGGCTCTTGACACAACCATAGTCTAGCTCATGGGGTGGCTCAATGTGGCTCTGACACAACCATAGTCTGGTTCATGGGGTGGCTCAATGTGTCTCTGACACAACCATAGTCTAGCTCATGGGGTGGCTCAATGTGGCTCTTGACACAACCATAGTCTAGCTCATGGGGTGGCTCAATGTGGCTCTTGACAAAACCTGAGTCTAGTACCTGGGGTGGCTCAATGAGGCTCTAGACACAACCATAGTCTAGTTCATGGGTGGCTCAATGTGGCTCTTGACACAACCATAGTCTAGTTCATGGGTGGCTCAACGTGGCTCTTGACAAAACCATAGTCTAGTTCATGGGTGGCTCAATGTTGCTCTGACACAACCATAGTCTGGTTCATGGGGTGGCTCAATGTGGCTCTTGACACAACCATAGTCTAACTCATAGGGTGGCTCAATATGGCTCTTGACACACCATAGTCTAGCTCATGGGGTGGCTCAATGTGGCTCTTAACACAACCATTGTCTAGTTCATGGGGTGGCTCAATGTGGCTCTTGACACAACCATAGTGTGGCTCATGGGTGGCTCAATGTGGCTCTTGACACAACCATAGTCTAGTTCATGGGTGGCTCAATGTGACTCTTGACACAACCATAGTCTAGTTCATGGGTGGCTCAATGTGGCTCTTGACACAACCATAAACTAGTTCATGGGTGGCTCAACGTGGCTCTTGACAAAATCATAGTCTAGTTCATGGGTGGCTTAATGTGGCTCTTGACACAACCATAATCTAGCTCATGGGGTGGCTCAATGTGGCTCTTAACACATCCATTGCCTAGTTCATGGGTGGCTCAATGTGGCTCTTGACACAACCATAGTGTGGCTCATGGGTGACTCAAAGTGGCTCTTGACACAACCATAGTCTAGTTCATGGGTGGCTTAATGTGGCTCTTGACACAACCATAGTCTAGTTCATGGGTGGCTCAATGTGGCTCTTGACACAACCATAGTTTAGCTCATGGGGTGGCTCAATGTGGCTCTTGACACAACCTTAGTCTAGTTCCAGGGGTGGCTCAATGTGGCTCTTGACACAACCATAGTCTAGTTCATGGGTGGCTCAATGTGGCTCTAACACAACCATAGTCTAGCTCATGGGGCGGCTCAATGTGGCTCTTGACACAACCATAGTCTAGTTCGTGGGGTGGCTCAATATGGCTCTGACACAATCATAGTCTAACTCATGGGTGGCTCAATGTACCATTAGGCGCCCCTTTGTGAGTAGCGCCAGGGGCATGGCGCCCCTTTGCCCACCCTTCGCTACGCCTCTGGTGGTATTTCTTTAGTCACATTAGTGACCAGTACTGCTCTCCACTGGTCAAGTTATTGGGGGCACGTTCTATTAAGTCACTGGTGAGCCTTAAAGAAATGTACACCGGGTGTAAACAATCGAACTGCATTCATTGATTTTATTTATTTTATACGTTCGGATTACATTTTTTGTTTACTTGCCAATATTAACGTTGACTTCCATTGTTGGCGATCTGTCTCCTTGGTGGCCACATCATAAACAAGGCCAGTTCTGACGTGTATTGGAGCCCTAGGCAGGGATTTCTAGAGACGTGTTGCCCCCCCCCCAATGGTCGCGCCCTCCTAGTATGAAATTTAAAAAGGGGTTAATATTTCATGGGCCCGCCTCGTTTAGCAATAGGGGGGGGGGGCCAAATACGTCCAGTAGCTCACCTTGTCCTTAAGAACGGCCTTGGTTTAAATTATAATGTCCAAGCCATGTTGCAGATAACCATGTAGTGCCCATGTGTTGTCCAATAGATGACCTCAAGATGCTCAAGAAATGTCCTGAAAATGTCCATAAGTTGTTTTGTGATGTTACAATGTTGTCGAAATAGTTTACCAGTGGTGTCCATAGCATGTCTATGTAGGTGTCCAGAGTATGTCTACGTAGGTGTTATAGTATATCCACGCAATATGCCTGCGGTAAACCTACGCTATATCTAGATGTCCAATTAATACCCACGTGACAGAGGTCAAAGCGCATAAACAATGACGTGTATGGTACCTGCTGTACAATGTTATCTGTGTGCCATCTATAAATAACTCTTCACTGAACTTCATCAGCTCATATCAAGATGTCTTCTAATTAGAGCATTTTCGAAAAAAAATGCTCTATTGTCCCCGTTTTGTCTGTCCGTCCGTCATCACCCTAGATCTCAACAACCATAAGTCCTAGACCCATGATGTATATATCATTTTGTAGGTCTTGGCCTGCCAAGAAATGACTTTTTTCCATTTCGCGATCTGACCTCTCAGGGTCGTCAAAGGGGCCTTAGTACCGTTTTTTACTATATAAGCTATATTAATAAAGGAGCGCTATATCTCAGCAACTATAAGTCCTAGACCCATGATGTATATATCATTTTGTAGGTCTTGGCCTGCCATGTGTACATCAAAAGTTCATTTTGCGATAGGACCTCTGAGGGCCAGGCTTCAGGGCTCCTAAGGAGCTTATATATTATATATACACCTTGTACGTTCAATAACCCATTCATTTGGTGCGAAATACTGCAGCACGTAGTTTCACCAAGATTTATTAAGAAACTCATCAAATGAAATAGTAAGCTTGTGCTCTGAGTTTAATTGAAAGTATCAGAGCTATGCAACAATTGACGGAGTTTTCGGACGATTAAATGACTATAATTTAGAATGTTTTCAATTATGAGTCCTATTTCAGTAACCACAAACCACTTGTAGTTAGATTTAAGAGACAATAATTTTTTTTCAAATATAAAGAAACGTCTTTATAATTTTTTTTTTTACAGATATATGCATTACACAATTGAATTTATAAACATTTCCAAAATTTACAAATATTTACTGAAAGCTAACAAACGTACTGATACATAACACGAAAATGCGCTAACACGTCCTGTGTCCAGAATGGAACAGGCTTAATTGCTTGTTTTTTTTTTTTAATTATGTCGAGGGAGCGAAGCAGGATGAAAAAATAAAGAACTCAAAAACAGCATCGTTGATATCATTACATGATAATATCATTGACATCATTACATGATGATATCATTGATATCAGTACATAATGATATCATGGGCATCATTACATGACAATATCATTGACATCATTACATGATGATATCATTGACATCATTACATGACAATATCATTGTTATCAATACATGATGATATCATTGACATCATTACATGACAATATCATTGATATCATTACATGATGATATCATTGATATCATTACAGGATAATATCGCTGATATCATTACAGGATAATATCATTGATATTATTACATGATAATATCATTGATATCATTACATGACAATATCATCGATATCATCACATGATAATATCATTGATATCATTACATGACAATATCATCGATATCATCACATGATAATATCATTGATATCATTACATGATAATATCATTGATATCATTACAATAAATGTAAACTCAAGTATCGCCATTCTGCGTTATTTTATCCAATCACAAATGTCGACACTGATACCCGAAGTGTTACAGTTATGCCGATCCCCTAATGATAATGTCTAATTATCTATTGATTGCCTGGGGATATAAAAATGTTTCAAACTACACGTATACATTGTAAAGGGTTTAAATTTATACTTCATTTAAAAAACAAATAATTCTTATAAATTTACCAGCCAGTGCTGAAAGGTGTTTCTTTCTATCTTTTAAAAGTGTAAAAATATCATTTTCAACATTACTGGGTCAAACAATCAACTTTCACTGGGTCAAACAATCAACTTTCACTGGGTCAAACAATCAACTTTCACTGGGTCAAACAATCAACTTTCAGACAATATTTCAAGCCCGAGGCCGGCAAATGTAATTAGTGACTTAAGATATGTATGGCTGGAAATGTGTGTGTGTGTGGGGGGATTTAATTTTGTTGTAGGGGGGGGGTCCTGCTAGACGGTCTCATTATAATGTGAAGATCAGGTGTCACGTGTGTACACTGCCCTGTAACGCTTTGATGAGCATCACGTGACTTTTGCGGACGTCGAGGTCAACTGGCGGGGGGGGGAGGGGGGGTGTTCAGTCAGATGTGAGGCTCTGTTAAGGATTGTATGGTATCTTTGGCAATGGGAGGTTCTGAATAGGATGAAATGCTTTATCTTTTGATTATATACACACTAATATTGATATATACATATGTATAGAGAGAGGCAGACAGACAAACAGATAGATAGATAGATAGATAGATAGATAGATAGATAGATAGATAGATAGATAGATAGATAGATAGATAGATAGATAGATAGATAGATAGATAGATAGATAGATAGATAGATAGATAGATAGATAGATAGATAGATAGATAGATAGATAGATAACCTCCATCAAGACAGTTTTATCAGTGTCGCAGGATTTAACGGGGGAACCCTTGCTAGGGCCGGGGGCTAAGGGGGATGGGGGGGGGGGCTAGCCATTGGGGTGAAGGTCATTTGCTTCCCGTAATCTACGAATCTTGCATTGCTACCCAGAAATGGTGAGCTGTATATGTAATGACCAACCGGCCAGATGGAGTGTAGAAGTCATTCGATTCTGTAACCAGTGTTAATTGAAGTGAATTTTGTCTTGTAGAAAGTCCCGGTAACAATTGTTAAATTGCCGGATTTTAAATTGGTGCAGTTTTATTTCATGACGTCATTTCTCGTGACCGGCATCCGGTGGCAAGACGTTTTTTTTTTTAAATATGGATGTATCAAAAATATATAAGACTTATAATATATATATATACATATATATATATATACATATATATATATATATATATATATATATATATATATATATATATATATAAAGAAGGTGTCGTCTTATCTGTACTGTGGTGAGAGGCTGGGTTCATTATTACGGAAGTTTGACTCGAACCACAGGCTACCAATAACAATAACAACAACAAAATGTCATCCACCGCCATATTGATGTAAAACCCGTCGATAGGACAGAGTGGCGAATAGAAGAGACTGTACGGCTAGCACCCTTTCCTCCCCTGAATAATGTCAGACACTCCCATGGAAAGATGGGTGGAAGTTCAAAGTTCACGAAGACCTGAGATCCCAGGTCACTCGTCGTGGATTGAACTCGGAGAGCTCAGCTCGATAGTTGAGCGTTCTCCATCGTAAGACCATCTTCCCGTGAAGCGATGCATGAAGCGAATTATTAAAGCGTTATAAGATGAGGACGCATACAGCATTGCGATAATTAATTAGCGACGTCGCTTTGATCTGTTGTACCAAAGTGTTTCATTGTGTGAAGATAACATTAATTGGACGGCGGTTTTATTTGGGCTAACAAGGTGAAGATTGGATCATTAGGTTGAATTGGTTTATTGATCTGCAGTTCTAGGGCAGAGTTTATTGAGACATTTAATAAGCACCTGATGGGGGGGGGGTAGTTGGGTGCTGGGTTAGATGTAGCGACTATTAGCACCGAAAACTTAAAGGGAGTATTTGTAGCAATTACTTGAAGTGAGTACTTGAAGCGAGTATTTCAAGCAAGTATTTGAAGTGAGTACTTTACTTGCATCGAATACTTGAAGTGAGTACTTTACTTTACTTGCAGCGAGTACTTGAAGCGAGTACTTTACTTGCAGCGAGTACTTGAAGTGAGTACTTTACTTGCAGTGAGTACTTGAAGTGAGTACTTTACTTGCAGCGAGTACTTGAAGTGAGTACTTTACTTGAAGCGAATACTTGAAGCGAGTACTTATAGCGAGTATTGCTGTCTTGCTGTTGTTATGTTTTTTGTGTATGACGTTGCTAACTAGACTAAAACAAAACGTAAAAAAAGCTAAGAGGGCAGAAATACATTGTAGTGTTGTGTTTTTGGTTATAGCATGGGTCAGATATTTGAGTGTCCATCTGAAAGATGGTTGAGGCGGAGGGGATGGTGTTACAGTTACTGTACGTAACTAGACAAGGGCGTTGGGGTCTCGACTTTCCACCATTCTGTTTACTTCATCCACTCACACAGTTTAATCAGGTTGGGGGTAACTAGGGCAGTAGCTAACACCTAAGAGTTATTCCCCTTTCCTCCGTCCACTCACACAGTTTAAAATCAGGTGGGATAACTAGGGCAGTAGCTAACACCTCAGAGTTATTCCCCTTTCCTCCACCACTCACACAGTTTAAAATCAGGTGGGATAACTAGGGCAGTAGTTAATACCTCAGAGTTATGCCCCTTCATCCAACATCCACTCACACAGTTTAATCAGGTTGGGGATAACTAGGGCAGTAGCTAACACCTCAGAGTTATGCCCCTTCCCTCCAACATCCACTCACACAGTTTAAAATAAGGTGGGATAACTCTACCAGTAGTTAATACCTCAGAGTTATGTCCCCCTTTTTCTCCCCCACCCCCTTTCTTTTTGTTCCAGCTTCCGTAATCTGAGGCACAGTAATATTTTGACGATCATTTCATCACAGTCCATGACAATGTTAAGATGACAGAGAGATTATCACCTGGCAGCTCTCGTCTGAAAACACACACACACACACACACACACACGCACACACACACACACTAACAAAGTCCAAACCTTTCTAGTAAATAAAATAACAAAACATATTAAACTCGTAATGAACTAGCACACAAAAAAATTATTATTCGAGACTTGACACATTTTTTTTTTGCTTTTCCGACAACCGTGGCAGTGTCCGGTGGTAAAAAAAATAGGAAGTTCCGGGTATGAAAAGGTCAGAAAGGACAGGGACAGAGGGTCACGCGGGCAGTGTCCGAGAGCGTTTCCTTATCCGGACATCTGCTGGCCCCGCAAACTGACGTTGTTGTTGTTTGTTTGTTTCGAACGAGTTGGAGTTAAGAGTATAGATTATCAATGACGTAATACAGGAGTGATAAAAAGCGATGAGATCATCTCGTACGTAATACTCTCTCTCTCTCTCTTTCTCTCTCTCTCTCTCTCTCTCCCTATCTCTCCCCCACTTACTCTCTCCCTCTCTCCCTCCCTCCCTCTCTCTCTCTCTCTCTCTCTTTATGTATATATATATATATATATATATATATATGTGTGTGTGTGTATGTGTGTGTGTGTGTGTGTGTGTGTTGTGGCCAATGTTTTGTAGACGTGTGAACATTATCTGGCCGCGACTGGCCAGTGTTGACGTCACGAAGTGAATGGTATTAGGCCTATATGAAAGAGACAACAACAATTACGAGCTTTTTTTTTAAAATGTGGGAAAACATTAAACCAAGATGAATTTAATGCAAACCGATTGACTGCCAGACATGGCAGGCTGCTTTTTTTTTTAATTTGATCTCAACAGATTGAGTCCATATTTGTTGTAGCTCTTTTTTAAGATAGTTACAACTGCTGATTGTGTCTTCTCTGACATCTCCTGTGAGACCAAAGGGGAATAAAGATCATAAGCAAATTCAGATTTGGCTTTTTTATGGATTACTCTCTCGTGTCAATGAGTAGAAATATTTCAAATGTTGACTAATTAAACCTTTGATGTGGGTGCACTTTTTTTTTTCACCGGCGGATGAATTTGGTGTGCAAAATGTACTTATAGACAAGGGCATTCACCCATAGATATATATCTAGACTGGTGCACATTGAACAAGGTCTGTGTGATAGAATTAAGACCTCAAAGTACTCTCCCCTGATTTAATTTAAAGGGGAATTAAAATTTCAAGCAATACTAACGACTGTATAAGTGTTCGTTACATCAACATAACGTAATTTTATTTAAAAACAATGTGTAGTAATATTTTTTTGTCTTAAAATATTACCAGCTTAATTTATTTTTAAAACCAGGAATTATATTTTATTTTTTCAAAAATCGACATTCTTTAATTGTATTTAAACTAATTTTTATTACTTTTAAATGATAAACAATCTATAAGTATATTTAAAGCGAATTTTTCTTATCGCAAAGCCACGTGTACTGTGTATACTTAATTGAAGTGGGTATAAAACAGTAATTTCATATACATTTACCATATTTATAGCGTGTAATTTATCAATCATGCAAAAACAGATATTATTCTATACTAGCTAGACCCTGCATAGAGTTATATCCCCTTAGGCTACTACATGTCACACATCACACATACATATCACTCATCCATGTATTACATGTCACATATCAAACATACATATCACTCATCTATGTATTACATGTCACACATCACACATACATATCACTCATCCATGTATTACATGTCACACATCACACATACATATCACTCATCCATGTATTACATGTCACACATCACACATACATATCACTCATCCATGTATTACATGAAATAAGCTTCATTTCCATAAGCAATAATAATGAACTTATTACCCAGCGTGTTCTAAAAATAGAATGGAGCAATCCAGACCATAATTTTGTCTCCATTAACTAACGTCCCCCCCTTCCCATTGATACGTCTGGGAATCCATTGATCTCATGACCTTCATGGAGGTCAAGGATGATACCCTACATGAACTGTCTGTCCGCTTTTCTAGTTCCATCTAATCACAACGTGTTTAGCCTGTCACGTGGATGCGAATCTTCCTATTTGCGCACCAGAAAACGTACGAGTTTCATGAGGACGCGTGTGCATTTAAATAATTCTGTTAACACCACTGACAAAGAAAAAATTATTCCCAAACAGACTATTTTCTAAACACAAAGATGTGTAATTTAAAAAAATCATTTTGTCTTGAATTTTTATTAATAAATCTTTAATAAAAAAAAAATAAAAAAAAATTTTTAGCATTTCCATTTCATTATGTAAATTGAAGTTTAATAAATTAATTTAAAATGAGTGGGATAATAAATTTATTGTGTATAATACGATCGGTTAGCCTCTAACCCACTTGCTTCAGTCAGTTTGCTTTCTTTTACGTCATCAAAAATGTTGTATTTCAGTTCTGCCGTACAAGGAGTTATACTTTCTTATATTTTTGTCCTTGTTATCGAGGCCGGATTTAGACTTGATAGTGGGCCCATTAAGTCCAGATATTACATGTCAGTACCAAATGTTTAAATAAATATGACATTTGCTCTCTTGGGAAAAATTTTTGGGCCCCCCCAAGAAAGTGTGGTGCCTAAGCTATAGCTTGTAAAGCTTATACGTGAATCCTGAAGTGTCTAGGGCCCCCATGAATATCTGTGAAGTCTCTATCTAGGGCCCCCATGAATATCTGTGAAGTCTCTATCTAGGGCCCCCATGAATATCTATGAAGTATCTATCTAGGGCCCCCATGAATATCTATGAAGTCTGTGTTTAGGGTTTCAAAGACCTAAAACATCATTGTTTGTATGACAATACACGTATCTCTCATTGCAACCTAGGGTGAAATAGCTAAGTAGACACCACGGTGGTCACAGAGTTTACGTATGTATGTATTGTATGTCTCTGTGTGCGTATATGTATGTATGTATGTATGTATGTATGTATGTATGGTATGTCTGTGTGTGTGAGTGTATGTATGTATGTATGTATGTATGTATGGTATGTCTGTGTGTGTGTGTCTGTGTGTATGTGTGTATGTATGCATGCATGTGTGTTTGTGTATTTGTTTATGGATGTATTTAGTATATGTATGTATGGATGGGTGAATGATTTTAGTTGCGTGCTTGAGCTGTCTATATGTGTCTATATGTATCTATACGTGTCTATATGTGTCTATACGTGTCTATAGTGTCTATACGTGTCTATACGTGTCTATATGTGTCTATGTGTGTCTATATGTGTCTATATTTGTCTATACGTGTCTAAACGTGTCTATATGTGTCAATGTGTGTCTATACTTGTCTATACGTGTCTATATGTGTCAGTATGTGTCTATATGTGCCTATATGTGCCTATATGTGTCTATATGTGTCTATATGTGTCTATACGTGTCTATACGTGTCTATATGTGTCTATATGTGTCTATATGTGTCTATATGTGTCTATACGTGTCTATATGTGTCTATATGTGTCTATTTAGTTCATTGTAAAATCAATGACAGAAATAAAGTTTTAATTAATACAATTTTTTTTAATGAACAAAAATTTTAAGTCGGATATTTCCGAATTTGAAATTCAAACAATAATACTTGTGAAAATCAAATTTCAATTCAAAAATAAAACAAATTAAAACACAATAATTGTCTTCTTGAAATGAGCGAATTTTAAAAAAAAATTATATCTTTTTTTTATTCGTTTTAACTTGTGTGAATTAAAAAAATCTGGCCAAATTATGGTGTTCATAACATCGATAGAGTGACATCCCCTTGTCCGTTTGTTTTAATCAAGAACATTTCATTAGATGAAAAACTGCTATTCGATAGTTTGTAACAGAGAGATAAACCGGCAAATGAAAATGTAGGAGTGGAAATAGGCCGGCAAACAAAGTTTAAAAATTGTGTAATAAATCACAAATGATATCTTCCAACGAAGATTTTCTCATGAGACATTTTGTTTTTTGAAATTTCCCCTCAATGTGTGTTTGTTTGTTGCGTTTCTTTTAATTTCTCATAATCTATGTGCATCTATTTTTTTTATTCTCTAAATCTATGTTTATTTTTTTCTGATTTCTTTTCTTTTGTGTGTGTGTGTGTGTGTGAGTGTGTGTTTGTGTGTTTTAATCAATTTATTGCAGTCGTGATCTTATAAAAAAAAGATTCTGCTGTGAGACACATTCGTTTGATTGGTTGTCTAATTATGTTGGCGATGACGTCATCTGTAGTGATGCATGACGTATACACAGAGCTGGTCATCTTCGTGACACGTGAAGAATGGCATTGAGTCTCAGGCATGACATTTTATCTCGGCACGACATTCACTCTTTTTTGCCGTGACATTCGGTCTTTATTGTGACATCCAGCGGCTAGAGTGACATTAGAGTCTCAAAAATCGCAGATGGCGTGATGTTGTTATCTTGACATAAAGTCGTTAGACTGACTAGCGGCTGTTAGCGTGTCACATGGCAGCTGTGTGACATTAGCGTGACACATAGTAGCTATGTGACATTAGCGTGACGTGCGGTAGCCTTTGAGAAATCAGCGTGACGTACTTCAGCTTTGTAATACTACCGTGACACGGCTAAACGTATTGATAGATCTATGTCTTGATGTCAGAGGTATAAATAGATTAGCAACCAGTCAGTACATATCAACAAATAAAAAGATTTATTTATGTGAAAACATAAATACAATGGGGGGGGGGGGGATTGCAGTTATTGATTTCAACAGTTTTAAGCAAAAGATGTAAAAACATATCCACCCACTCATCAACCCATCCATCAATTATTAGCTTCAACGGATCGAAGATTAAGGAGGAAATTATATGTAGGGAATTCGATCATCATAGCTTGAATGTAACTGATTAAATCTGAAAGTCTAACAGATGTATAGAGCAATAGCTGGATTCATGATATGATAGACATTCAGACAGACAGACAGACGAACGTATAAATATAGATAGATAGATAGATAGATAGATAGATAGATAGATAGATAGATAGATAGATAGATAGATAGATAGATAGATAGATGGATGGATGGATGGATGGATGGATGGATGGATGGATGGATGGATGGATGGATGGATGGATGGATGGATGGATGGATCGATGGATGGATGGATGGATGGATGGATGGATGGATGGATGGATAGATAGATAGATAGATAGATAGATAGATAGATAGATAGATAGATAGATAGATAGATAGATAGATAGATAGATGTTTCAAATACAACACATTGTTCAGTCAAGTGTTCAGTCAAGCGCTCAGTCAAGCGTGCGAAATCGGTCGTTTGATACACATATCGACGGCTGTATCACAAGTTCTTCGTTTCAAGTCTTTTCTATTTGTTCATCAGCGACCATTCATACAGTTTCTATTTTACACTGACTGGCATTGGATATGTTGAGCGCTTCATTCAACTTTAGCCCTCATATATCTCACCTTCAAGTTCGGTTATTTCATTTTACTTTCACTTTGTGGTCTCTTCAGTAACACTAACCGCGCTACCTAGACCGGGGGGTCGGCAACCTTTTGAGACGAAAAAGCCAAAATTTATAATTTACAATTTTCTCAATTTTCAAAGAGCCACTAAAATGTTTGCTTCAATATTATGGTATTTTATTAGGCCGCAAGTTGACATCGAAAGAGCCGCATGCGGCTCGCGAGCCGCATGATGCCGAACCCTGACCTAGACTGTAGTGCCTATTTAGGCATTGCACCGCCGGGCCACATTGAGTAGAAGGTAATAACATTTCAACAAAATAATAATAATAGTTTTTCATCTCATATATAAGTACAGGGTTTGTTATCAGATGAAATTCTTGAATTTCATTCTATCATTGACCTCACAGAACCCAGAAATCTGCTTAAATGACACTAAGCTAGTGTTACACCTGTCTCATTTAACCGACACTCGGATAAAAAGGCAGAACTCTATATTCATAATTAAGCTTAGAAGATGAAGATAAGTTAAAAAAAACTGGTAGTGACATTATTGGAACAAAGCAATAAAAACATTTTAATCCATTCCAAAATTTTTAACTAAAGTTGTGAACTACCTAGTCAGTACTGGTGAGTGTGGTGTACCATTTTAAATTTTAATCTGTCACGATACGGACTGGTTTTTACTAATAATTAACACCATGGCTTTAAATATAGATCCAAGGGGAAGTAATTACATCTTGTCGGTGGGTTATCTTTCTCTGTCGCTGGATCGAGAATAGATTCAAACTGTAGTCGTGACCTCGGGTGTTGTTCATAGGGGAAGAAACTGAAGCAGGTCAAATCAATCTAGCGTTGTGTTGTGTTTAACACCAAGATATAACGCTAACAACGAATCTGGTGACCCGTGTTCCCTCTATGTATCGTCTTGTTTATGTAGTGGTCCCGCCTCTGGAGCCTAACTGAACTTTAGCTCTGAGAAAATTATGTCGCATCATGAGCTCAAAATGCAGACATTGGACGACCACCAAGTTCGTTTCCTTTATAATCTGTATGAATTGTGCTACATAAGCAACATTATACAATTTTACTCTGGTATGGAAAAAAATTGTAACTTTTGTCTGTCTAAATGGTGAGTGTACTGTAAGATGGCATGACTGACTTGTCTGTCTAAATGTTGATTACTGTGATATGGTCTGACCGACTTGGCTGTCTAAAATTTGAGTACTGCAAGATGGCATGACTGACTCATACAGTGACTTCAATAATTAAACATTTAGTCTAAGAGTGTGATACTGTATGAGAGCCTACAATTACATCGCCCCTAATGTTTTACTCCTCCGATACAAAAGATAGTTTCATAAATTATTTAGCCGAAATTGAATTATGTTCTACATTTTTACCTCGACCTATTTCTATTTTGTAGTGTGTTTGACTATCAGAGAACACATTAACTTGGCAGTTTGACTATCAGAGAACACGTTGACATGGCACAAACTGTGTCATCCAGTTAAGAAAGTGTGTGCACGCTAATCAGCGCGCACAGAAGTTGAAATTCCCACATCAAAGCTGCGCACCGCTTAGATCTTGCACCGCACATAACCTTTGAAAACTCAGAGAAAAAACGTCGATCGCGAAAGGTCATTTGAATGTCAACGTGAAGATCCTGCCTTTATGAGTTGGAGATAGTATCAACAGCTTCCATCTCCCCCTCCCCCTCCGGTACCGAGCCTAAGGGGGGACCCCGTCGTAAGATCTAGTTAGACTTCTAGGCCCCTTCATCAATAGGCCCTTTTTCCAGCGGCGTCAGCATTATACGATGCCGCTAGAGCTGCCTCTAGTTGGACGCAGACGATAATTTAAAAAAAAAAATCACCCGCTATCTCTAAGTTAGCCTGTCGACTTGTGACCTACTTATTACAGTCCGTTAAGGTATAGTAAGCTGATTTGATAGCAGTTAAAATGAATACACGTCATTAACAGTTTTTACGTGATGAGTTTTTTAATTTACAACCTGCAAGACTGGCTCATCTTTCTCTGCTAATTCATCATCACATGTCACGTATTTGACTTCCCCCATTCGTCATAATTTATCTCCACTTGGACACAGACCACATAACTCTTTATGAGGGGGGAAAAAAGGAAACTAGAGTTATGTTCCTTTATCTAGAGC
The DNA here is from genome assembly GCA_021962125.1 of Bulinus truncatus. NCBI lineage: Eukaryota > Metazoa > Mollusca > Gastropoda > Planorbidae > Bulinus > Bulinus truncatus. The sequence goes on from JAGDYQ010000014.1 coordinate 2,026,584, forward strand.
AGTGGATCTCAGAGGTCTGGCTCGCTTCTCACTGGTTGGGGGACGGATGGTCGTGTGGTAAAGCACTGGGCAGTCGACCTGGGTGTAACCGGTTCGATCTCCGGTGAGGACCTAGAAAAATTGTTCATGTCATGGCTTAAGTCCCTTATATGTCTCCCGTGGTGCCTCCATGGCCATTGCACCATCGGCTATAGTGGGGATGAAATAAGGGCACCATAACAACCGTCCCATGAGTGGTTTACGGTATCTAAGAGATTTCATCTCATCCTTACAGGGACTTCACACACACACACTCACTGGTTGTTCGCAGAAATCAATAAAATAATTAAGTGATTGATCACTAACGAATTTCATAACTTTTAGCTCTGGTTTATTAAAATGCTCGCCTTCCTTACTATGGAGAATAAAAACGATTCAAAGACATAACAAATAAACTGAGAAGTCTATCTGTTTTTTTTTTCCTTGTTTTTTCTGTGAGATATGCCGCGAGTGGAAAAAACGTGTTCAAAGTTGTGTTGAGGAGCGTAATAGTTTGAAGAGAACCCTCTGGTCTAGGGCTGAGACAAATATTAACAAGACGCCCACATTCGAATTCAATGATATAAGTCTAGCATTAAGTAGATAAATGACATCTACTTTGGATGGGGAAAGTTCAGCCTGTCCTCGGGGTCATAATAGCTGGACAGTGGTCACTAATTATTGTTTTCTGCATTGTATCGATGACCTACTTAGACGATATGCAAATCCTAAACATGACACACAAATTCTCTTTGAAGCACAAGTTTATCACAGATGTATGTTGTTTGGGAAATGTAACTCACAGAGGTATGTTGCTTGGAATATGTAACTCACAGATGTATGTTCTTTGGGATATGTAACTCACAGATGTATGTTCTTTGGGATATGTAACTCACAGATGTATGTTGTTTGGGATTTGTAACTCACAGATGTATGTTGTTTGGGATATGTAACTCACAGACGTATGTTGTTTGGGATATGTAACTCACAGAGGTATGTTGCTTGGAATATGTAACTTACAGTTGTATGTTGTTTGGGATTTGTAACTCACAGAGGTATGTTGTTTGGGATTTGTAACTCACAGATGTATGTTGTTTGGGAAATGTAACTCACAGACGTATGTTGTTTGGGATATGTAACTCACAGACGTATGTTGTTTGGGATATGTAACCCACAGATGTATGTTGTTTGGGATTTGTAACTCACAGATGTATGTTGTTTGGGATATGTAACTCATAGTTATATATTTTTTGGGATATGTAACTCACAGATGTATGTTGTTTGGGATATGTAGCTCACAAATTTACGCTGCAAAAAAAATCAAAATGGTGCGGTTTCGGAAATGTCTCGATTATGGGAATGGCACGATTTTCTAAAGAGCGCGGTTTTGTAATTAGCGCAGTTTGACTAATTTGTTTAAAAAAACAATACATCTTTTATAAAATGCAGCTTTGAAAAATGTTACAGATAGTGTGTGTGTGTTTATTCACCCCTGCCCTCTCCCCTTCCCCCCTCCCCCCCAATCCGTGTCAGACATGAAATCACTATTTTGCAATAGCAACAGCGAGATTTTTGTTTACCTAAATATATATATCTGTGTTCTCTTATGGGAATGAACTCTAAGCATGGACTATACACGTTTCTATTCGGGTAAAATTGTTACTAACGAACGGCGAAACCGGAAGTGGACATCTTGTCTTAAGACAAGTCCAGGTCATCGCATCGACAATAGTCTACAATTTTGACCCAATTCCATTTCAAAATCCCCTCCCCCCACCGACTTCGGACCTCCCCTATTTCCCAATCTCTCCCCGGCCTTCCATACCCCCCCCCCCCATCAGCATGAATAGTGTCAGCTCATCGCTGTCAGAGAATCTGATTATTTTCCTTGCTGTGCTTCGTGCGGTTTCGATCCTCTATTTACGTTCCCTGATCTGGTATGCCGCTAAAAAACAAAAAAAAAAAAATTGCTAAAAATCTAGACAAAAAGGAAAATGGCAGAATGCGCAACCTCGTCTCAGAGCTGTGTGCCTCCCATCCATCCAACTGCCGACTGTCACGTATTTTTAAAGTTCGAGAAATTCTAATTTGAAGAGATTTGAATCTTACTCAGATATACACGAGTCCTTTACTTGGCCGCGAGTCACGTGTTATTAGGTCAAGCAAGGGGACGTTATCGCCAGCGATAGCTGAGCAGAACTGAACTTGATATTACAAATTTATTTATTTATTTTATTTAACATGCGTGTATTTAATGAATTGTTTACAAGTCACTCAAGCAGTATTGTCTCAATATTTTTAAAGTTGTTATTTTGTTTGTTTTTTCGTAATTACTTTAATCTAATTTTTTTTTTAGAAATTGGTGTGTGTTATGTTGCTGCATGCTATACAGTATATAATAATATAGACCCAGTGGCGTCACTAGAGGGGTGCGGGGGGTGCGGACCGCACCGGGTGACACCCTCACAAGAGGTGACACCAAAATGCAAAAATATCTAGTGTTAGGCCTATATTCTTATTTTGTAATTTAAAATAATTCAAAGCCGTATTTCATTTTTAAGAATAAATAAAAATTTCTTTGATTATTAACAGACACTGCGTACTTTTTATTATTAATTATTTTAATGAAATAATTGGTATACTTGCACTGACCTATAGATATCAATTATTTATTCTTCTATTGTCGTTGTAAGATTATTTATAAATTTTGCTAAGAATGCTGTATGTCTATGGGGTGTCATTAGAGGGGGTTCACCGTGAGTTACCGCACCGGGGGACACCAACTCTAGTGACGCCACTGTATAGACCCAGTCATCGAACGAGTTTGATTGATTGTGAGGGTTGGGGGGGGGGGAATAATAGTCAACCTTCCATTAAATTACTCTTTACATAGTTTACTTACTTTTAATATGGTAGTTGACTGAACGAATCTGTCGTTTGCGGGTTCAATTCCCGGCAAGCCCATTCAGCCACCTATGTTTCCCGTGGTGCCTCCATGGTTATTGAACTATAGGCGGAGATAAAAGAAGGGCGCAACGAGACCCTCATACCAAGGAATTTTTTTAGCTCTTTCCTCAAGTTCCCGATTTATCTCCCGTGGTGCCTCCATGGCCTATGCACTATCGGCTGTGGTGGTGGGGTATAAAAGAATGGCACCATAAAAACCGTCCAATTAGTGGTTTATAGGATCTAAGAGATTTCATCTCATCCTTACAGGGACTTCACACACACACCCTCATTGAGTGGTTCATAACATGAGTGTAACACTTACAACCAAGTCAAGATAACATAATAACTACAAACTATACAGACGTACGTTTTTGTTTTTTTTGTAATGTCTACGTACGATGAATTACGGGATGTTCCACCCTATTCACTGTCACAAAAAGGGGTTGGGGCAGAGTCGCAACCAGGAAGTTTGGGAGCCCTGACAAATTAGTCCGATGAGGGGCCCCCACTGGTCTCACTGTTCTTCTCCCTCTTTGCAACAAAATAAGTAAATTAATGTAATTTCGAAAGAGATGGTAACCCAACACCTCCCCCCCTCTAAGACCAGGAGCCCGTGACAAGTGTTCCATTTGACCCCAATCGATACGGCCCTGCAGGTGAAGTGGGGGGGAGGGTCTTGTTTTTGAATGACAGCAAAATCGACATTCGTTGACACAAAGAAAACGGTATATTGATGTCCTGTATTTTGAGGGGATGCGACAAAATGGATTACCGCAACTTGTATCGATTTATCGATGATAAGCCTCTGAAATCAATCACAGCTTTGTTTCACTTTTGTTGTATGACTGCAGCTGAATCAAAGTGATAATTACCTATGCGCATGTGCCAAGGTCACGCGGAGTAACAAAGCGCGCATTAATTGCGATCGCGCATATGATGTAGTTCCCCCAGTCGGCGGTAATGTCTTAGGAATCAAGGGGAATGAACTCTATTCACCAAAATAATCTCCAAAAAGCCTCCAAGCAAACACACACAAAAAATCAGCTCGCGGGAGTTATTTCCCCCCTTCTACTCTTTCAGGGGACATCACTTAAGACAGCATTTGATCTTCAACCCAAGGGGTTAAAAAAAATTGAAAGACTTTTAAAAATAGAGAGTTGTCCTCTTTTCGATGTCTCGATTTCAGACCATGTTTTAAAAAAAAGTTCCCTCTGTCCTAAACTGGGTTCTCTTCCCTTGATTTTCTTCCCAGGCAAGCACAGTGTGAGCCACTTCAAGTTGACATCAAAACGTGTTAGGGGAGAAAGGCCCTTGAAATTTTAGGGTTAGGGAGGGAGGGGGAGAGAGTTAACTGGGAGGGGAGTACAGGTCGATTCTAAACAAGAGCGCGTGGTAAAATTTGCTTCAATAGGGCCTACGTCATAGTGGTGGTTGACATTTCATTACAACGAAGTTTTAGAGTTTATATTTCATTACAACGAAGTTTTCGGTTTACACTTCGATACTACGATATTTTGTAGCCCCGCATAGTTCGTTTCACTTAATTAAAATGTTTACTTTCATGTTCAATACAACGAATCATATGAGTTCATATTTAAAAACAGCGAAAAGATATTGGTCTGTACTGGATTGTAAGGATATTTAGTGTAATATGCTGATGTTTACGTGAATAATTCAATGAAATATTTTGTGAAGGTTTTCGTTTCTCATTAACCGAGCGTACAGCGAGTAGACACACTGAAACAGTATAGTGTACAGACACACTGAAACAGTATAGTGTACAGACACACTGAAACAGTATAGTGTACAGACACACTGAAACAGTATAGTGTACAGACACACTGAAACAGTATAGTGTACAGACACACTGAAACGGTATAGTGTACAGACACACTGAAACAATATAGTGTACAGACACACTGAAACAGTATAGTGTGCAGACATACTGAAACAGTATAGTGTGCAGACACACTGAAACACACACAAGGTGGATAGGTTGAAGTAGCAGTATAGTGTACAACAAATGGGAGAAAACTCGGTTGTTTCAAAGAACGAAGAAGAGAAATTGAGAGTTGTGTCCAGAGTGAACGAACCTGTGCAAACCTCCTTTCTTTCGCTGCACTTACACAAACAGACCAAACGTTGTTTGTTCATTTTTGTCTTCTATAGTCCAACTCGTTAGTCATTCGCACTTTCTATAGTTCAACTCGTTAGTCGTTCATTCGCACTCCTTAGGACTTTTAAAAATAATTAATCGATGGTTTAGCTTGCGAGAACACCAAACAGAGTACACCATACAGAGTGCACCATACGCTATAAGAATGTTTCTACATTATTTGTTTTGCTCGTTATCTTGAGAAGACTGAGTACTCAACTCGCCTTCAGATGGTATCGATACAAATATTTAGCTCGAGTATTATCTTTCAGAATAAGCCACAGAATACATAATGCTAGAGGTGTGGGGGGGGGGAGGAGAGCCTTACCCTGACAAGAGTACATGACATATCTTGTAGGTCATGTCCAGTGTACGTTATTTTGTGTTGACAGAGAGACTAGAAACAAGATGGAGGTTTTTAAATATTGCTTCGATACGTTACACAGCAGTGATTCTCAACCCCCACCACCCACCCCACCCTATCCCAAAGGATGAAACATTATGTCCGCGAGAACCCCTAATTTATAAGTTCGTGAAAAAAAATATACTTATTGTTAAAATGGAATATGTTTACCTTTCTGCTTGGCACTTGGCGAACTGGCGACTTTCTTCCAACTATGGGGCTTGTTTTAAAAGAAAATTCTATGTCGCTGCGTACCCTTGTATAACCCTGTCATGTACCTCTAGGGGGTGAGCCGACCAACGGTTGACAACCGCGGTTTAATAGGCCTGTGAATGCTTCATGTTTTCGTTTCCGTTTTATTTTACAGCGTACTGATGCAGTTTGATGTCTGTGTTGAGTCATCGGGTCATTAGCTTCAAACACTTCATGTTGCGTGTTAGTATGATTGTATTGTCGCCTGTCTGCTTCACAGATCAATATTTTTTTTTCCATTTTATATCAGTACTTTAGATCTTTTGTGATACAACTGACCAACGGATTTGTGAAACTGACCAACGTATTTGTGAAACTGATCAACGGATTTGTGAAGCTGACCAACGTGTTTGTGAAACTGACCAACGTATTTGTGAAACTGACCAACGTGTTTGTGAAACTGACCAACGTGTTTGTGAAAATGACCAACGTGTTTGTGAAAATGACCAACGTATTTGTGAAAATGACCAAAGTATTTGTGAAACTGACCAACGTATTTGTGAAACTGACCAACGTGTTTGTGAAACTGACCAACGTTTTTGTGAAACTGACCAACGTGCTTGTGAAAATGACCAACGTATTTGTGAAACTGACCAACGTATTTGAGAAACTGACCAGCTGATTTGTGAAACTGATCAACTGATTTGTGAAACTGACCAACGTATTTGTGAAACTGACCAACGTATTTAATGTATTTTTCAGTTCCCAGAGTCGGACATGAGGAGAATGCTGTACCTGTACATTCCACCTGTCCTCATCATCATGGGCACCTTGGGAAACGCCTTCTCGTTCATCATCCTGAGGAGGAAACAGATGCTGAAGGTTTCATCGTACCTTTACCTCGGTATGTCAACAGAGTGTGTTTAACTTGCACGTAACATTTGTTAATCATGCGGCGCACAACCCAATAGACAAAGCTCACAAAATACGATAGTTTCATTTTCTTCTTGTAGTCAACGAAAAAAAGTTTAGTTTATTCTCGTTTTTAAACTTGGTGATTGAAAAATAACATGGAGCAGGGGCGTTCTTTTAAGATGGGAGAACTAGGGGGCGGGACAGCGCCCCTTCCCTCACTGTTAACGGGGCCCAAACCTAAATAGAATAAAATGACTTAGTACTATGGGTCATGGGAGCCCCACTTGTCGGGTTTTTTTTTTAAACTTATGATAATATTTTTGCCAAGGACCCCCCCTCCAAATGAAACTTTTTTCCTCGCCCACCCAGCCCCTCCCCACACACACCCCCACCCCCAAAATGTACCTTTGCCTAGGCGACTCAAAAATTACTTTGCTGTGTTATTTAGGGCCCCAAAAATTTTACCTTTACCCTCGGGCTTTCTTCCTCCCCCCCCACCCACCCAATTAAAAGAAGAAACGACTATGACTTGAGGAAGCATTCGTCGTGTCGAGGTGGTTAGAAGTCTCTGCTGGGTCAGGCGTGAGTCGGCTGTTCGCTTCTGGATGAAACTAGTTTACGCTCACAACTCTTTTTAAGAAAGAGTGGCTATGGGGGGGGGGGGGGGAAGGGGGTCCTAAAAGAAAGCTGAATGACTTGCGCCGCGTGGAATCAGTAAGGAGCGAATGGTGAAGACTGAATCAACTCTTCGGAGCCGTCAATTTGTTGGTGTAAGGGGGGGGGGGGGCTAGGGGGTCGAGGGGTGATGGTAATCTATCATTCAATAGAATACTGGCTAGACAAACTGACCGATGAAACTAGTAGGCAGTAATCTACAAGCTGTTCCCTTCTAAGGTGTGGCCGGGGGCGGGGGGAGGGTTGCCGGAGATTTTCTGATTATAGGTGGGCCCTAGGTAAAAGCACCTTTCGGGGGGCCCCCATTAGCATCAAATTAAATAGGAATATACTAGTAGGGGCCATGTTTTATAATGATTGCCCCCATGAGGCCCCAAGAGATTTATCAGGATCTGGTGTACAAAGGAAGTACAACTGTTACTTTCTTTTGAGCATGGCTAAAGTTGATTCAGCCAATAGCCTGGAGATCTAGACAGACGAATGGGGAGATAGAGATAGAGATAGAGCGTGAGAGAGACACAGATTTATACCCGCCCCCTACCCCTACCCCCACAAACATTTTGACAGTTATAGCTTCCGGTTTATTTATATGTATACATCTATCAGTTTTGGGCTCAGGGCCTCGAATATTCAATAATTACAATTGTGTAAATATTCCCTTTAACCCTAAAAATATTACAATTAGAAATTGAAAAAAAAAAACAAATATTTATTGAAGCTTTCTTTTTGTCATTCAGTCTCTCTATCACTAAACTTTATTTCATTCCTTCCTTACGCTCTCGTAATGAGTAATGTTGTTTTTATTGTTTTTCTTTCGACTATCTCCACACTCTGTCTTCCGTCTGTCTATCCATGGTGTTTATAGATGGTTTATTCACCTCTATTTATTTATCTATTTATCTTTCTATCATTCCTAATATTTTCCCCTATGCAGTTGTTCCTCTTGTTATCTCGTTGTATTTCTGAGTTAATTTATTTCATTTGACTTTATCGCATCTAAAATAATGAATTCATTTTCAGTCTTTTTTGCTCCTTTTTTTTTTTGTTATCTTTCTTTCAATCTTCTTTTTCTCTCACTCCTCTGTACCCCCCCGCCACCCCTTATCTCTTTCCCCCCCCCCCACCAGTGACTTCCATCTCTACAAATCAATTTCATGTTTGTCCAAGTGATGCAGAAATATTTTTGTTTTAAAAAAACAAACCTTGATTCAGTCTTGGCCTACATGAACATTTAGCCCCAAGTTTTGTGTCAACTATGACGTCGCCTTATAAAAATATTGGATCTGCTCTCGTTTCTGAAGATCTACCAAACTCTTTGAGACAGCAGCGGGTGAGGGGGGGGGGGAAATAAAAATAGTAATGGAAAAAAAATAGGAAGAGGTTGTTGAGGCGGAGGAGGGAGGAGAGGGGAGGAGAGGGGAGGAATTTCAAGAAAAAAAAACGGGGAACATTTATTGTGGATGAGTTGTACAAACTTGGGTTTCTCAAGAGCTTACAACACTCGCGGGAAAAAACTTTGTAAAAGAAAAACTGCAAAGGATTATGACAAAAATAATATTTGGCATGAAAATCTGTTTCTCTAGAATCAATTTCCTGCCAGGTTGTGCTTCACATTTATTTTACAGAAATCGTTTTTTTTTTTCGGATAAGAATAAAACTTGTTATGATTTAGCTTCAGCTTTGCAAGCCATAAAATTGCTTAGGCTGATCTTTCTTGCTCTTAATCATGCAACCATAATACATTATTCCTGCTTTAATCATGCAACCAAAATACATTAATCCTGCTTTAATCATGCAAACACAACGCATCAATCCTGCTTTAATCATGCAACCATAATACATTAATCCTGCTTTAATCATGCAAACACAACGCATCAATCCTGCTTTAATCATGCAACCATAATACATTAATCCTGCTTTAATCATGCAAACACAACGCATCAATCCTGCTTTAATCATGCAACCATAATACATTAATCCTGCTTTAATCATGCAAACACAACGCATCAATCCTGCTTTAATCATGCAACCATAATACATTAATCCTGCTTTAATCATGCAAACACAACGCATCAATCCTGCTTTAATCATGCAACCATAATACATTAATCCTGCTTTAATCATGCAAACACAACGCATCAATCCTGCTTTAATCATGCAACCATAATACATTAATCCTGCTTTAATCATGCAAACACAACGCATCAATCCTGCTTTAATCATGCAACCATAATACATTAATCCTGCTTTAATCATGCAAACACAACGCATCAATCCTGCTTTAATCATGCAACCATAATACATTTAATCCTGATACCTACAAGCGGATAATCACGTGAAGATTTATGTCAAAAAAAGGAATGATAAAAATATTAGTTTTTTTTCATCTCTGAATAATCAGACGATCCCAGTAACAATCACGTGGTTTATCCCTGGGTCCCAGTAACAATCACGTGGTTTATCCCTGGGTCCCAGTAACAATCACGTGGTTTATCCCTGGGTCCCAGTAACAATCACGTGGTTTATCCCTGGGTCCCAGTAACAATCACGTGGTTTATCCCTGGGTCCCAGTAACAATCACGTGGTTTATCCCTGGGTCCCAGTAACAATCACGTGGTTTATCCCTGGGTCCCAGTAACAATCACGTGGTTTATCCCTGGATCCCAGTTAAATCACGTGGTTTATCCCCGAATTCCAGTAACAATCACGTGGCTTATCCCCGAATCCCAGTAACAATCACATGGTTTATCCCTGGGTCCCAGTAACAATCACGTGGTTTATCCCTGGGTCCCAGTAACAATCACATGGCGTGTCCCTTGATCCAGCGTTGAATCTCTACATGTACTTCATATGGTGACTCGCCCTATCCCCTGGTGGGGCTACAATTGCGAGAGTGGCGCCATGGGTCACACAACTCCATTTTACACAGAACATGTAAGGGCAAAAGTGGGTACATGTTTCTAACCATATCCTCTACCCCCCGCCCAGTCTAACGGTCAACATAGCCTTGCAAAATCTGCCCCGATAAAATCAAATTCTACTCACTCTACTCCCGACTATTTATCTTGCCGCTGCATTGAAATCAATATTTCATTGTATCAGCTACGCTGTTCTCCACCACTCTTCTAGCGATGACGAATCAATCGCTGACCACCACACAAGTGAGTCTTTCAATAATTGGCCACAACACAAATCATCATTTCAGTCACTGTCCACCCACACAGATCAGACTTTCAGTCACAAACCATAACATCGCCTTTGATCGAAGCTGAAGAATTACTTAAACGGAGCGAGTTTCAATTCAACCGATTAGCGATTAATTTTGTTAATGCCAACCTCTCCGTTTCAATGGATATCGTAAAACAATCAATTGCGTTGCTTGTTATTGTGGGTTTTTCGACCAATGAACTATCTGGACCAATCAACGTTTATATGTCTAGTTGTTTTTGTGCTTTGGTTTTTTTTAGCTTGGAGAGTATAGTCTACTTTGACGTCATCAATGTTTGTCCGCGAAGAAATCAAAGTTTTGTTTATTTTTTATTTAGTTGTTATTGAAATAGTTTTATTTTCATAATTTATACTCGATTGATACTAAAAAAAATATGAAAATAGGTCACTTGATATGCTTGTGTCACGTGGCAGTACATACCACAACAATATGTACCTTATGTAGGTCAATATTAGGACATCTTAGGACGACTGCCTGGCCACATCTCTCTGAGCCATCTGTAATTTAACAACGCCAATGCTGGCAACAATTTAATAGACGCGATTTGCTGTTGGCCAGATTTCGTCCAATTACATCGACCAAATGATTTCCCGTGAACATTGGGAAACTAGCAGATCGCTGTGTCCTCGAATCTTTGTAAACAAATGTGTGAATTCTGAGATCCATTAAAAAATGTTTTAACGCCAATCGCATTAGAAATTTTTTTTTTCATTTTTTCGGACATTTTTTTTTTATATTGAGTAAATAGATTTCTTCAGATCGAATGCTTTTGCTCGTTTGATATTTTTTTTCTCTTACAAATGGCAATGCTTCTCTGTGGGTTTATTTTTTACTCCTAAATGCTTTCACGGACAAACATTGATAACGTCAAAGTAGATTATACCCTCCATGCTAAAACTCTAATAGAATAGCGATGGATGTTTGTAAACAATCGCTGCTTAGTTACTACGTTACTGCTACGATTCAATGTGTCTGAAGCTGTTTAGAATAGAGATTAAAACATGTACATTTATGTGGTACAGTGTTCACCTATAATTGATCATACCATGTAATGCGCGAAAGGACAGTTTGATCAGGAAGTGACCATAGATTGGCACAGAAATAGGTCGACTCTTGGTCATCTGTTGTGGATCGATGCTGTTGAGCTAGTGACCTCAGCGATTTGGTTAGCGTAAAGGGCTTTAATCGTGACAGACACGCGTGACAGTCTGCATTGTGTGTTGTGTTCACCCCGTGGAACACGTTTCGTGACAGACACGCGTGACAGTCTGCATTGTGTGTTGTGTTCACCCCGTGAAACACGTTTCGTGAAAGACACGCGTGACAGTCTGCATTGTGTGTTGTGTTCGCCCCGTGAAACACGTTTCGTGACAGACACACGTGACAGTCTGCATTGTGTGTTGTTTCATTGGTTGCGGCTCCATAGAGGTGTGCTAGCGGGCTCACATATTAGGTGAAAGTAATGAGTTCAAATCCGGGGCGTGTCATTTAACACTTCTGCCGGATAACTGTCTCCTGACAGACATGCGTAAACATATGTAATGTGAAGTTCCTGTTTGTGAACTGTTGATAGTTACAACATCATCTGGGATATGGTTGGAATATAGAACAAATAGTAGCTACTAAACTCTGTGATCTGGTTGGAATATAGAACAAATAGTGGCGACTACACTCTGGGATCTGGTTGGAATATAGAACAAATAGTAGCTACTAAACCCTGGGATCTGGTTGGAATATAGAACGAATAGTGGCAACTAGACTCTGGGATCTGGTTGGAATATAGAACAAATAGTAGCTACTAAGCCCTGGGATCTGGTTGGAATATAGAACAAATAGTGGCAACTAGACTCTGGGATCTGGTTGGAATATAGAACAAATAGTAGCTACTAAACCCTGGGATCTGGTTGGAATATAGAACAAATAGTGGCGACTAGACTCTGGGATCTGGTTGGAATATAGAACAAATAGTAGCTACTAAACCCTGGGATCTGGTTGGAATATAGAACAAATAGTGGCGACTAGACTCTGGGATCTGGTTGGAATATAGAACAAATACTGGCTACTAAACCCCGGGATCTGGTTGGAATATAGAACAAATAGTGGCAACTAGACTCTGGTATCTGGTTGGAATATAGAACAAATAGTAGCTACAAAACCCTGGGATCTAGTTGGAATATAGAACAAATAGTGGCGACTACACTCTGGGATCTGGTTGGAATATAGAACAAATAGTAGCTACTAAACCCTGGGATCTGGTTGGAATATAGAACAAATAGTGGCAACTAGACTCTGTGATCTGGTTGGAATATAGAATAAATAGTGGCAACTAGACTCTGGGATCTGGTTGGAATATAGAACAAATAGTAGCTACTAAGCCCTGGGATCTGGTTGGAATATAGAACAAATAGTGGCAACTAGACTCTGGGATCTGGTTGGAATATAGAACAAATAGTAGCTACTAAACCCTGGGATCTGGTTGGAATATAGAACAAATAGTGGCGACTAGACTCTGGGATCTGGTTGGAATATAGAACAAATAGTAGCTACTAAACCCTGGGATCTGGTTGGAATGTAGAACAAATAGTGGCGACTAGACTCTGGGATCTGGTTGGAATATAGAACAAATAGTGGCTACTAAACCCCGGGATCTGGTTGGAATATAGAACAAATAGTGGCGACTAGACTCTGGGATCTGGTTGGAATATAGAACAAATAGTAGCTACTAAACCCTGGGATCTGGTTGGAATATAGAACAAATAGTGGCGACTAGACTCTGGGATCTGGTTGGAATATAGAACAAATAGTGGCTACTAAACCCCGGGATCTGGTTGGAATATAGAACAAATAGTGGCAACTAGACTCTGGGATCTGGTTGGAATATAGAACAAATAGTAGCTACTAAACACTGGGATCTGGTTGGAGTATAGAACAAATAGTGGCAACTAGACTCTGGGATCTGGTTGGAATATAGAACAAATAGTGGCGACTAGACTCTGGGATCTGGTTGGAATATAGAACGTGTTGTTTAAACTAAACTTCATTCAGTAATTAAAGATGTTTATTTAAGATATGCAGATATTATATAATACTATCTTTGATCTCTCTGCACTTAATTTATATCCTCGGTACAAAAATAATTTTAAAAAACAAGTACAAGAGGTCAAGTGTGACCAATGATCTAACCCTGCCTCCCCCCTCTAAACACACACACACACACACACACACACTTAAATCCAATTAAAACTAAAACCAATTAAACTATCTTTTTAAAGCTTTCGTTAATTGGATACGTTGGTTATTCCCCTTTTTTTCCCTTTACCTCAGATTCATTTCCCAGATTAAATTGTTGGCCAAATTTAAATTACGCTGGCTTCAAATGTCATGGGGAAAAAAAAACTATATGCCTTGCCTTACCAATCACTGAGTGGTGTATGCCAGGTAAACGGATCTGCCAAGCAAAATTTCATTTCAAAAGAATCACCACATAGTTAATATATATTAGTTAAAGACCAATAAATAAATATCGATACTTGAGATGTTGGAATACATTGATATGGATTACTGACTAATTATGTTGATTTTGTAACGTTACCATGTGAAATATGATAGAAAAGGTAAAATGGTTCATTGAAATTATAATTTACAGATCATTAGAGTCTGTCAAAAAATGTTACATTAAGTCGTTAGAGCAACATCATAAAAAAAAAAGCAACGGGAGGGAGAGTCATTTGGGGATGGGCTGATTGGTGATCGGGGGGGGGGGGTGATAAGCCAGCCATGATCCAACTACAGCATGCGTGGCTAAATCCAGCGAACCGGACAGTTTTCCCGATTCGCCACTAGTTATAGCCTGAAGTGCATCACAAACCCTTAGTGCTATGACGTTTCCACGGTCAGTTTTGGTCAGTTAAAAAAAATACCAACCATTCATCCGTCTGCTTTTGTTTCGGCCCAACGGTCAAATTTACGAGCCCAACGTGCCCCGCTACTCAATGAGTACCCCCCCCACCCCACCACAGGGGCTATAAGCTGTCGTCCAAGATAAGCATCTCCGCAAACCCATGACCATTTCCCGAGTATTTATGTATTGCTTGTCGTCTTCTTACAGTCCACGTTGAAATGTCTTATTTATTTGTTGAAATTGTTTGCTCTCTCTCTATTTTTATCTCTCTCTCTTTATCTCTTTCCCAGCGTCGCTGGCTGTGATTGACACTTTCGTCCTGTACAACGGCCTCCTGGTCGTGTGGGTGGAGGAGCTCGGATACCACCTAAGGAACGTGAGCAACTGGCTGTGCAAGCCTCTAGTCACCTTCGGTTACGTCGCATCAGATTTCTCCGTCTGGCTAATTATAGCCGTCACAGTGGAAAGGTGAGTAAATGGGATATCGTATTCTTTGTGACGTGTGGGGTTATGATAAGTCATCAGTACTAACAATTAGCTACGACAGCAAGTCATCTGATATCCTGTCCTACAAGTCTAGGGTTCAAATCTGGAAAGATATTAGGGTTGGTTTTTTTTTTTTTTTTTAAATCCGGGACATTCTACAAATGATTTAGGATGATATGGTTCGCCTTACGGGGCGAGCAGCATGAAAATTGAGAGGGGTGTCCGGCGCCTGGTTGGGTGCAGTGGTCGGCTATAAAATGATAATGTCAGGGGCGACTCTGGTTGTCAGGGGGCCAATGATTGGTCAGTGGCGGTCCTGCTGTGATTAGGTCGCGGTGCAGGGGACAAGCTCTCATTCCGGAAACGCACCAGCAGCCCAGGACGTGATGAGATCAAAACGGCTGGACAAGAAGGATGGATGGATGGGTGGAGTGATGGATAGATGGATGGATGGATGGATGGATGGATGAATGGATGGGTGGATGGATGGATGGATGGATGGATAGATAGATGGATGGTTGGGTGGATGGATGGATGGAGTGGTGGATGGATGGATGGATGGATAGATAGATGGATGGATGGATGGATGGATAGATAGATAGATAGATGGATGGATGGATGGATGGATGGATGGAGTGGTGGATGGATGGATAGATGGATGGATGGATGGATGGAGTGGTGGATGAATAGATGGATGGATGGATGGATGGATAGATGGATGGAGTGGTGGATGGATGGAGTGGTGGATGGATAGATGGATGGATGGATGGAGTGGTGGATGGATGGATGGAGTGGTGGATGGATGGAGTGATCAATGAATGTATGGATGGGTGGATGGAGTGATTGATGGATGAATATGGATGGATGGATGAATGGAAGGATGGATGAATTGATGGATGGAGTTATGCATGGATGAATGGATGGATGGGTAGATGGAGGGATGGATGAATGGAACAGAAGAGACAGACAGTAGTTATCAAAGTAGGTCGCGAAGTGTAAAAGTATGAGAAACGTCGCTCTAGATCTTGTATAAATAATTCACAGTTGTTATCCGTACAGCCCGATATCAACCGTCAGAAGCTGACATCGTGTGTAAATATGCTTCCTCTATTTGCCTTCTTGCATCTTCATGTGTAAATCAGCTTCCTCTATTTGCCTTCTTGCAACTTCATGTGTAAATCTGCTTCCTCTATTTGCCTTCTTGCAACTTCATGTGTAAATCAGCTTCCTCTGTTAGCCTTCTTGCATCTATCGATAGGTCATAAACAACAATACTTAAATTATCTCGCCGTGAGAGATGACACTTGTACTAGATGTAGAGTAGTAAAACACCGTTCCAGTACACTGGAATTATTTGAACTGTTACAGAATGTGTTTGTATTATAGTTTGCTGAATATGAATATAATTACTGATAGTTTTAACCCATAATTAATTTACATAATAATCTACATAATTAATTTACATAATAATTTGTGGCTTGAAAATGAAATGTGTTTGGTTGTATCATACAAAGAAGATAACACATTTAATTAAAATAAAATTTTATTATTTCTGGGTAATTAAAATTTACGCTGAAGTTAGTTTTATTTAAATTTTAATTTCACTTTTTTTTAAAGAAATCAGGGGAGAGTACTTACGTTGAGACATCGAATCCTATGACGTCTGCCACGTTCAAAGTGGTCCGATCTCAGTGATGCCCTTGTTTTGTATAAACTGTATATAACTAAAACAAAAAAAAATTAGATATACATGTATTCTATCGGGAAACTGCGTCCCAAAGGTTCAAGGTCGTTGGACAGCAATGTTTGACCCCGCGCTAGATTAGAAAAACCGTGCGCTGTGGTGAACGCCATTTTGTCTATCGTTGAATTTTATATGAGGGTTTTAATTTATTTATTTATTGCGTCTTTTCATTTTCATTCAAGTTTGAGATTAAAAAAAATGTATTTTTGTGTTATTTTAGTTCGTTTTTTTTTTTTGTTTGTTTCAATTCGCTGCTCCAGTCTTCAGATATAACCCAGGTCAAGTCTACAATAAGACATTGATTGGTTATTGGTTAAAATAATACAGGAGAAAAATGTGTATCGAGCTCCAAAAAATAACATTAGCACCCTGATCTGTCACGTGGGAGGACGGACACCCCCCCACCCCCACCCCCGGAGGAAAAGGGGGGGGGGAGACATTTGGTTTTTTTGTTTTTGTTGATTTGTGGCTGTTCTTTTCAACTCCCTGTCCTCGGGGTATTTGCGTGTGTGGGTGTTGGCTTCAGACCAATTTTTCCCCCCTTTAATTTCAAATTTCAGTCATTTTATTTAGAACATGTCTCCACCGTTTATTTATGTAATAGGAAGTGAACAAATGTTACTATTTATAGAAAATGAATGAATAGATAGGCGTTCGTGTTTCCCCCTTGCCAGTCATTTTATGTTCATCTGTCAAACAATATACAGATATTATTTTGTTATTATTTTTCACACAAATTTATTGTATTGGACACTTTTTTGTTTATTTTTTAACTACGTCACATCCTGGTTTGAGTATCGGAACAAAAAATAATTTAATTATATTTTGAAAAAAAAAATGTTACTTTTTGTTACAGTTGTTATGTTACATAACACTGTTGTTCTTAGTGGTCAATACTATCATCTG
>JAGDYQ010000014.1:2049156-2133606 GCA_021962125.1 Bulinus truncatus
TTCTCAAGTTTTTCACGTTTTTTCTAGAAGCTTTTAGAACCTTTTAGAGATTTCATAGAACATTTTAAGAACCTTCTAGAATTGTATAGATTTTTCTAAAACTTTCCATACATACTCACATTTAAAATTCATTCAAAATGTTTAAAAATTTCAGAGCCGATGAGGCAGTACTAAATAAAGTCATAAATTCATGAAATTTTTTCTGTGCTGTTTTGAAGTCAAAGGAAACACAAAAAACAAAATGCTCCAAAAAAATTTGACAAAAAGTTATTTTGGGCCACCCTAATTTATATATATATTTCTTGATTATTATACTTGTTATTTTTTTGCACACTTCCGCCTATTTACACTTGTCTCTATAAGACCAATAAAATGTGCACGATTTCGCGCTCCAATGTACCGATGTTGAACGTGTCTTACTTTGACGCGATCGTCTCGGTGCGGATTCGTTCCGATTATAAACAATGATATAAAAAATATTCACTTTGTAATTCAACAAAATGTGAAGCTCATGGACTCAAAAATTGTTTTTGTCATTTTGAATCTTTACATGCGCCATCTATAAGTCTTCTCATAAATTAAGAACAGATCCGACATCCGGTTACAAGATTTACAGTCAAACAAGCTGACGAAGAAGTAAAGTTAAAGAAATGGTTATAAATGGCGTAGACAGGTTCCAAACTACGCACCCGGTGCGCGAGCCGTTAAAACCGCCTCTGTAAGAATGGCGTGGGTCTAATTTTAAAGGAAAATATATAGACACCAAGTTTGATTACGTCATTAGCTTCCATTTAACCAAGTCTTAAATCGATTGATCTCTGTCCCACACGCAATAGACTTATGTAATATGTTTACCTTACACCTTAAAAAACCCAGTTTTAGTTTATGTAAATATTGGATAAAATAGATGACTGTGTTTTGCACAAGATTTTAGAAGAAAACTAATTTTAGATTGGTGTTGATTTGTTGGTGACACGGTTACGGTTTCTCTTTAAAGTTGTTTACTTTGACTTTGATCTAAAAGTTGATTATCCTCTCCCCCCCCCCCCCCGAGCTAGTGTCTGGTTCGCTGGGTCTCTGCCTCAGCACCCCCGCACCCTCTTCCATTGTATAATGCAACGGGCTCTGATCAAACCACTTGATTCCATGACGATTTATCCCGCCTGATTTAACCCAATTAGAAAGTCGCCCCCACTGTCAGCTAATGCGCGCGCACCTCAGATGTTGCGAGTTATTGTTGTTGTTTATTTTTTAAGTTTGATAACATTGACAAAACAGTGACGTGGCAAAACAGCAGACGTGTGTTAGTTCAGTGACTGATACAGAAACACTGGTAGCGTTTTGTAGGACTGTATAAAATAACAAAATTCTCAGAATGAAGGGGGGGGGGGGTAATATTATTATTTAACGCTCCATTTCTCACTAGATTTTTAAACCCAGCAATAGAAATATTCAGGCTAAGGAGTGAATTTAAGTTGTTCAGGTAGAGACATTGGCAGACAGACAGGTAGAGACATTGGCAGGCAGACTGGACGACAGACGGGCATACATTGTCCGACAGATTTGCAGTCATAGGCAGACATACTAGAAGACGTTGGCAGACAGACTGCCAGACAGAAAGGTAGACATTGGTAGACATAGCCAGACAGTCTTTCAGACATTGGCAAACAGATAGGTAGACGTTGGCAGACAGACAGGTAGACATTGGCTGGCAGACAGACAGACAGACAGACATTGGAAGACAGAAAGGCAGACATTGGCAGATAGACAGGCAGACATTGACAGGAAGACATTGGCAGACATACTGGAAGGCAGACCAGCCTGCCATAAGGACAGACAGATATGGGCAGATAATTAGTTTGATCACACAGACAAGTAAAAAGACATAAAAACATAAGGTTAAAAATACAGACTTTTGGACAGATCAATACACCACAGATGTATTGATATATGGCAATCAGCCTACATAAAAAAAGTCAGATTCGTTGATATATTTATTGATTCGGTCATCACATCTCTGTTCCTCAGATTCACGACACAGACATCTGCTACCCCTCGGAACCTTTCATCGAGTTGGTCACTGAGATATGGCCTTGGGTGGACACACTGGTCTACAGCCTCATCCCGTTCATCACCATCACTGTACTCAACATTCTCATCATCAAGGAGGTGAGTGTGCCAGCCTAACCGGCCGCTGGAGATGGGAGGTGGATGGGTTAGGGTGAAGTGGGGAGGCTACAGTCACGGCTTCTTGTGGATATAATACCAGACTCAACATTTGGTTCATAACGTAAACACACGGACACATACACACAGAGATACATAAACATCACGACATTGACAGGTAGACACGCTGGCAAACGGGTATACATTGGCTGACAGACAGGTAGACATTGGCAGACAGACAGACATGCAGACATTGGCAGACAGACAGGTAGACATTGGCAGACAGACAGGTAGACATTGGCAGACAGTTTGGACGTCAAACATGTAGACATTGGCAGACAGACATGTAGATGTTGGCAGACAAACTGAACGACAGACAGGTAGACATTGACAGACAGAAAGACAGACAATGGCAGACAAACTGAACGACAGAAAGGTAGACAATGGCAGACAGACAGACAGACAGACATGTAGACATTGGCAGAAAGACAGTTAGACATTGGCAGACATAAACATACGGACACATACACAGAGACACACACACGCAGCCTGTGGTCACATTTAGTCATGACCTGAGTCTGGTGACCCGTGAAGTCTCTGTGAGGATGATATGTGATCCTTTAAACGGTGTTTACAGTTCCCCACCTTTCATCCCCCCTGCCACTCCATACCCGATAGTGCAATGGCCATCGAGACACTACGAGAGACATGGAAGGAACTAAACCGTGACCTGAAAAATTCCTTTATAGTTTTCACATCAAAAATCGAACCCTTAGTCCTCAAGTTGCAAGTCAAACATTTACCACTTGACCATCCGTCCACTATGGTGATATTTTTTTATGTAGATAATTTATCTTTGAGTATGTGGACATGTAGAAAATCTGTTGATGTATATGTCGATATGGCCGTTAATACTATGGTCTCCGTTTACAAGTATGTTGCTATTTCTTTCGGTGCCGGTTGACAAGTCGATAAATCTTTTGAATATTATGTTGATTAGTCTGTTGATAAATGTGTTGATAAATATGTTGATACGTCTGTTGATAAGCCTGTTGATAAATATATTGATAAGACTGTTGATAAGTCTGTTGATAGGCCTGCTGATAAGCATGCTGATAAGTCTGTTGATAAATATGTTGATAAGCCTTTTGAAAACCATGTTAATAAGTTAGTTAGTATGAGCACTAGCTTGCCTGTTGACACATGCGTGATGTTCGCAGGTGGCTGGAGCGAGGTCCAACAGAATGCTCCTGTCCGGCTCCGAGAACGACAACTACGTCCTGTCCACCACGCACTGGAGCAGCGC
The DNA here is from genome assembly GCA_021962125.1 of Bulinus truncatus. NCBI lineage: Eukaryota > Metazoa > Mollusca > Gastropoda > Planorbidae > Bulinus > Bulinus truncatus. The sequence continues at coordinate 2,052,629 of JAGDYQ010000014.1, forward strand.
CATGGCCAACCAGAGGCGAAACAACCTGAACGAGGGGTCCCGGCTGACGGCCCTACTCCTGACCGTGTCCTGCACGTTCCTGGTCCTGACCCTCCCCAACAACATCGTCATGATCATAACGAGGCTGTGGAACGACACTTCCGGTAAGAACAACGTAAGTAGCCGCCCTTGTTGAGTTTGACGTAAGTGGGTAGCCGCCATATGGAGGGTGACTCTACGCCTACACGCATGTCCGCCCGCTCAGCCAGAAAGGTCTCCCCAATCCCAGGTACACGCTTATGACAATCTACCTGAAAAATTTTAGAGCAGATAACTGAAAACGAGGGGGGTACCAAAGGCTCCAAGCCCCGCCCCCCCCCAGATATATGTCCAGGTTGCCCCCTTGCGATAGGCCGTTGGCATACGCCTCTGATATTTATTTGTGTAGTGGACTTAATATGAGGCTAGCAGGAGTAAATGCACGCAAAGAAACAATAAGTGACCTCACACAACAGAGACACAACGACGCAGGTTCTGAAACTTTTGCAATTCGAGAGACACTAAAAATCCTGCTCGGTTTTTGTCACCCACTTTCACAGAAAGAAAAATGGAGGAGTAGGTGGGGGGAAGCTGGGGGGGGGGTGGTGGTTGGGTTTGAGTTAAAATTCATTTCATATCAGCTCTTTATCTAATAACTTCTACAATTTTTCGGCGACCCATTTCAAATCAGCCCGCGACCCACTCAAAGAGAACAGCCGATCTTTGGGTAGTGAACAGAACTGAAGGAAAAGAGGAGGGGGGGTGTTTGGCGGGAAACAACAACAGACGTAATTTGAGGACAGTGACTTAACAGCAGTGACAGGGTGGGAGGGGAGGGGGGAGGAGGGGCGGGGGAGGAGGGGAGGCGGCGGGGGGGGGGGGGGGGGGGAAGGGGAGGGACGTGGGGGGGCGGGGAGCGGAGGGGGGGGATTGGGGGGTGGAGGACATACGTGGGAGGACTGGAAGCTGAATGGGGATAGTTGGAGGGTGGGGATGGGGGTAGGGGGGGTAAGTGACTGTCAGGTAACCTAGTGACCTAGAAAGACTTCGAACATTTAAAAAAAAAAAGGTCCAGTTTAAAAATTCCAATCTGATGACAATTAGTTGTTTTTTTTTTAAAAACATTGTTGTTGTTGTTGTTGTTGTTTGTATAATCTCGATAACACGATGGATATATGACGAGGGTGGTATTAATTATAATCATTGCAGTCTTTAACATCTTGGGCCCCCTCACCTGCCAAATTTTTTTAGGTGGGTTAGGTGCCACCACCCCACACACACCAATCCGCTTTGTTAACACCTTTGGTGTGATTATGTTAACATTAGTAATGTTATGTTGTTTAATGACGGTTACATAGAATGTGTACTACTGGGTAGTGCAATGATGTTTTTACATTAAATGTGTAATGCTGTGTATTGTTGTGATGTTTGCATTAGTAATGTTATGTTGTTTAATGATGGCTACATTAAATATGTAATGTTGTGTTGTGTAATGATGTTTACATTAAATATGTAATGTTGTGTTGTGTAATGATGTTTACATTAAATATGTAATGTTGTGTTGTGTAATGATGTTTACATTAAATATGTAATGTTCTGTTGTGTAATGATGTTTACATTAAATGTGTAATGTTATATTGTTTAATGATGTTTACATTAAATGTGTAATATTGTGTTATGTAATGAAACTCAGTATTTCAAAAGTGTGTTTCGATAAAAAGAAATAAGTTTAGCTAGGTCGAATGCTACTGCTACCATTGTATATGTAAGTGTAATGCACAAGCTTACATGAACTTACTAACTTGTTTTTCTTTATTTTTTCCCTCCACATCCAGGGAGAATTACGTAGCGTGGCTCAATTCCAGCTCATCCGGGCCATCACAGAGCTCCTGATGTACACCAACCATTCCATCAACTTCTTCCTCTACTGCGCAACGGGCCACAAGTTCAGGCAGCAGATCCTGGACCTCTTCCGCTGCCCGCTGCGGCACCCGTCCAGGGGTTCCAACAATAACACCACACTGACCAACGCCCAGTCCATGAGGCGCAACTCCCAGTCGGTCATCAGCGGGGGAGGGGACGTCATGGTCGTCCTCCGCTCGGACCAGAGTGGGGCCAGCAGCCTCAGCCTCGACGCCAAGGACGAGCCCCGCGGCCCCTTGGGGGAGGACGGAAACGGCCCTGCGATTCCCGGGAAGGGCTGCTCCTCCAGAGGGTCACTTTTCAAATCGGACAAACATCTCAGCGCTGGGGGTGATAAAAATTTGAACACGACGTGCGATGCCAAAGTGCGTCATTTCGTCGGGCATTCCCGAAACTTGGAAAACTGTGTGGCATCTTCAAAAAGGGACGGGCCATTGCGAGCGGCATGCTACGGGTTTCCCCGAAACCACAGCTTCGGGGATAGTCAGATCCGAAACGAAGGCAGCGCGGCGAACGGCATGTGGAGGTACGGCGCCAGACCAAACAACGGCTCCTCGTGCAAAATATACTACAGCAGCAGAAAGCACAGGTCGTCGCCCCTGGCAGCATCCAGGGAAGGCTTCGGGTCCACGGAGGACTGTCAGTACAAAGACAGGGAGTACATTGTGCTGCAGCCGACTATCAGATGGTGCGAGACATCGGTGCAATCTTGATCCCTGGATACGACTTTGGATATAAACTCTATCGTCAAATTATTTTATTTTATTCCAGACTTGTGTAGTCTACTTCAGCATGTGCCATTCATTCTCAAATTCTAATGCATAATTTATTCTCTACGACAAATATTTTGTGTGCAACGCCGAGGGGTTCGCTGGGAAACGATTATCAAAATGTGTGCGCACCAGTGCGCGTGGTTTCTTCTCCATGCTTCCAGTAGCGTGAGTGCGCACCAGGGTTTATCATTTGATTATTAGGACTAAAAAGCATCAAAGTGTAGGCGCACCAAAGTGCATAATTTCTTCATTTTCTTCTTTACGAAACATGTGTCTAGTATAATGTGTGCGCAGATTAGTGCATAATTTATTTTGGACATAAATCACAAATTCGTTCTCACGAAGACGCTTAATGTTGACATAAACACACAATTCTCAATATACTGAACGTGATTTGATCTCTCTGACAAAATGTTTATCCTTTATGCGCACCAAAGTGCAACATTTTGTTTTTCTTTAACGATACAAGTGTTAAAATTGTGTGCGCGCGCACCTTGTATTGTATTGTTTTGTTTTTTCCTCTGCGGATTTAATTTGGTTCCTTATAAAATGGAATAGTGTTGTTATCTTTACAATTAATTTATTCTCCGTGTGGATAATGTTTTTGTGTATATGTGTGCTGTATGGAACTCAAATCTTCATCGATTACTCTCGATCAAACACACAAACTGTTGATACGTTCTGCTGAATGCCATCCACGGGATAAACTGGTGTCAATAAGTTTAGTGGTGTTTACTTAGCCTTGGTGTTTAACTGGAGTGAAAGAATAGACAGGCTGGTTCGTTGGCTGTTGATTGGTTGTTTGTTTGGTTGTCTTGTCTTTTGTTAAAAAATACTTGAACAGGGTTTTAAAAAAAATGATTTTATTTCTGCTTTTTTGAGCTTTTTGGTTTTTTTTTCTTTTACCGTTTGTCTCATTTGTGTTAAGTTAGTCATTCTACGATAAATAAATACATACGGTTCAATAAATCGATATGACAAGAAAATAATGTAATGGTCATTGATACACACGGTCGATAATAATAACACAAAAAAACAGTTGTTTATACTGAAAATATCCATACATACATGGATACATCTGAAGAACAAGTCTTAAAAAATAAATGGTGAGTAGATGGAAGTAAATACTATGGCATTTGTCAAGCAGGTAAAAGGGTGGACATACAGACAGGTAAAATTGATCGACGTACAGACTGGTAAAATTGATCGACGTACAGACAGGTAGAATTGGTCGACATACAGACAGGTAAAATTGATCGACATACAGACAGGTAAAATTGGTTGACATACAGACAGGTAAAATTGGTCGACATACAGACACTTAAAATGGTGGACATATACACAGAAATGTGAGATAGACCAGACAGATATGTGAGATAGACCAGACAGAAATGTGAGATAGACCAGACAGATATGTGAGATAAACCAGACAGAAATGTGAGATAGACCAGACAGAAATGTGAGATAGACCAGACAGAAATGTGAGATAGACCAGACAGAAATGTGAGATAGACCAGACAGAAATGTGAGATAGACCAGACAGAAATTGAGATAGACCAGACAGAAATGTGAGATAGACCAGACAGAAATTGAGATAGACCAGACAGAAATGTGAGATAGACCAGACAGAAATGTGAGATAGACCAGACAGAAAGTGAGATAGACCAGACAGAAATGTGAGAAAGACCAGACAGAAATTGAGATAGACCAGACAGAAATGTGAGATAGACCAGACATGGGCAAACTACAACCCAGTGGGTCATTAGAACAATATTAGTTCATGTAAGAACTGATCTGACTCTAATGTCCGATTTCCGCACCTGGTGCAGCTTTGCTGTTAAAATTAAGAACCTAATTTGGCCCGCGATTATAAATGTTTGCCCACCCATGCCATAGACGGATGAATCTGTCCAGTCCCTGAAAGGATGAGATGTTACAGAAACATGACACTATCTTACTTATTTTACATACTAACTATTACGTATTATAAACGTATTGAAAATATAAATAAAGGGCCATCGGGGCAGATGAAGTGTAGAATTCATCTAGTTATCAGGGTTGTTAGTATCGAAGTATCTGTATTGGCCAATACAGTATCGGCGATACTTTTTTTAACATTGGTTGCTGTATTGCCGATCCTTTTTGTATCAAGTATTGATCTGTGCATCGCCGATAAATTTTACACGAAAAATTTTCGATACTCGATACCAATACTTTTCTATTGGTATTTTAAGAATATATGTAACAAACTCTAACAAAAAAAATTACTTTGTATCTTAAAATATTCGAAATTAAAAAAAAAATTATAATTCATTAACCCAATAGAATAACCCCACTATTTGTATGTTTTATCAGTTTTGAAAAAAAAAATCATAATATCAAAATTGTACTGTTTACACATTCAGAAACAAAAATTTGCAGAAAAAAACTATAGCGATTTTAATACCTTGTTTTAAAAGTAATCTACGTACATTCAACTACTACCAGTGATCATAGCCACCAACCCTACCAAATATTAGCACCACCCACCTCCCCACAAATACAACCACGGTCGGCGAGTTGAAGAAAAAATAAAAATTTTAATTCTCTTTTGAAGTTTTTGCTTTGCGCGCCGAAATCTTTAAATGTTATTCTTATATTCTTTCATTCATTTACACTTTCTTTCTATCAACTATTTGTTCAATGTTTCAACGAACAACAGTAAAGAAAACTTTATTTCTTTTTGCATCGATCAGTCATTTATATAAAAACTTGAAAAACTTGCACTCTTTATATTTTAAATAATATTTTTTTCTTCTCAAAAGTATTGGTATTGTATTGGTATCGGTATTGACAATACAATTTAAGAGTATTGTTAACAACCCTGAAAATTACCATGTTTCTCACCGAGGATCGAACCCAGAACTCTCAGATCGACAATCGAATGTCTAAGCCACTCGGCCATCCGTCGCGCATGAAAAATATACAGACAAGAACTACTCTGAAATATACAACTGTAAATATAAATCTTCTCCTTGAAAGGGCCTGATGAGGCTCTGTAAGGTGTAATGCTGTCAAGCGGTGAAACCAAAACGTACATGTCCCTAAAATCAACGGATCGAGTTAGTCATTTCGGATCTTTAACTTCTTTTAGACAAAGGACAAAGTTGGTCTTTTTTTTTTTTGGCCCGGGGGGGGGGGGGTCATTAACAACAAACTAGCAACAGTCCATGAGAGCCAAGTGATATCCAAATAACTGGTGTTGGTTTAACCCTTTCATTACCCGCCGTCTAGACTCGGTAGAGAGATGTCGACATCGCCAGTCTCGTTACGTCATCTCACGTGACATTAAAGATGGTTCACTAATTAACGGCGGGAAAAAAGAAAGAAAAAAATGAACCAATTCATGCTGGACAATTAGATTTATCAAAAAGAATTGTAACTAGATATTATTGTTTTCAGAAATAAAAAAAGTACAATTATAAAAGGTGGTGACTGAATTTTCAGTTTTTCCTTTCTCTTCTTTTTTTTTAAAAACAAAACTTGTCTCTCATTTGATTTTTGTTTATGGTGCCTACTTTATGATACATCGATTAGTTTATGGTGCCTACTTTATGATACATCGATTAGTTTATGGTGCTTACTTTATGATACATCGATTATTTTATGGTGCCAACTTTACGATACATCGATTAGTTTATGGTGCCAACTTTACGATACATCGATTAGTTTATGGTGCCAACTTTACGATACATCGATTAGTTTATGGTGCCAACTTTACGATACATCGATTAGTTTATGGTGCCAACTTTATCATACATCGATGAGCCGGTATCAAACATGGATGTAATTAAAAGCACATCAATCGCCGAGTTAAATATATTTGGAATGTGTAATGCCTTTAATCATTAGTAATCATTTGCAGAAAAAAAGGTTGAATGGACATTTTTGTGAAGTTTGTAAAAATCAGTGGATCTAGCTCAGGGGTGGGCAAAACTTTCTGAGAGCCGGGGCCGTTTTTGGGTTCGTAATTTTGACCGGAGGCCCGGAACAACATCATATATTGATGGGCCAAGTTAAATTCGATGTATAAAGCCAGGAGGGGGGGTATAAAAAGTTTTTGTTGTGCTTCACTCTGCAACGAGTCGGCGGGCCGAAATAACCCATTAGGCGGGTCAGTGTTTGGCCTGCGGGCTATAGTTCTCCCCCCCCCCACGGCTGATCTAGCTACATCGATTTTTTGTCAGTACTTTAATAGTTTTCACTTCCGTTACTAGACGCCATTAACACCGCGAACTGGTGGACACAATTGTAGTTGATTGTTTCCAACGTTTAGTTCAAGTCCGGCAATAAAACATAAATACAAAAAAAAAATCAATCAGTGGGATCGAGACTTTGGTGACGTAATTCAGGGGGGGGCAGACTTTGAGGGTGCGTACTAGGACATCGCCCCAGGCCTCACGTCTGATGGGTGGGAGGGGCTGGGGTGGGAGGGGCTGGGGGGACGATAATAGATTCTAGTATCACCTGGCTGTAGAAAAAGCTAGATTCTAGCTCCCCCCTTCCCCGTTGAAGTTACCCAGGGCCAATCGCAATTCTCCCTCCCACAGCCCTCCCCCTCCCCCCGCTGTACAGTTAGATGAGCACACAGTTAGATGAACACACAGTTAGATGAACACACAGTTAGATGAACACACAGTTAGATGAACACACAGTTAGATGAACACACAGTTAGATGAACACACAGTTAGATGAACACACAGTTAGATGAACACACAGTTAGATGAACACACAGTTAGATGAACACACAGTTAGATGAACACACAGTTAGATGAACACACAGTTAGATGAACACACAGTTAGATGAACACACAGTTAGATGTACACACCGTTAAATGCTCACACAGTTAGATGTACGCACTGTTAGATGTACACACAGTTAGATGCTCACACAGTTAGATGAACACACAGTTAGATGAACACACAGTTAGATGAACACACAGTTAGATGAACACACAGTTAGATGGACACACAATTAGATGTACACACCGTTAAATGCACACACCGTTAGATGCTCACACAGTTAGATGTACGCACTGTTAGATGTACACACAGTTAGATGCTCACACAGTTAGGGGCCATCCATAAAAGACGTCCACCAATTTTTTGCTATTTTTTACCCCCCCCCCTCCCCCTTGTCCACATTTGTCCACTTTTGACTGGACCCCCCTCCCCCCCCCAGTTGTGGACGTCCGAAACATAAAATTTACCGAACATGAAATAATGAATATTTCGAATTTTTAAATTGGGAGAATGTAAACAATATAAAGAGTACATAATTACAAGCATTTTTTTTCAGAAATTCAAAATTCTAAATATGAAAAAAATTACTGTTTAAAAACATTTTATTGAATTATAATTAAAAAATGCAAAGCATTAAACCACAATTATCTGCGGGATTGAAATTCCGATTGCAGCCATTCAAACATATTTCGTATGATTACTACATCTGTTGGTGAATTTTCAATTTCTGGTTCAATCTCCTTGTCTGATACTTCTGCCTCATCATGTTCACAAACAGGAATATTGTAATGGACGACCTTATGTTTTTTCATTGCCACCTGTGATGGGAAGTATTTGCCGCAGAAACACATTCGCTTGGGAATTTTTCCAGCCACTGATGGACAATAGAGATCAAAAGGCATGCTACTGTAACTGTGATTGGGCTCCAGACCAATCAGTGCAAGCCTCTGAAACAGTGATCCATAAGTACCACTACTACTCCCGATAGCTGCAGCCATGACGCCTGCTTCATGACTAACAAAAGGTACAAGAGCTGGAATGAAACGTTTGGGAAATAGTTCATTATAGTTGGTTCGTCCTGCTCCACAGCATGTTACATCATTACATTTGATGATCTGCAGAAAATATTGAGACTGTTGGACATGATTCCAACACCAATTCACAGAGGGAGATGGAAGAAATGTGCTTGTGCTGCTTGGTTCAACATACTGTGCATGCACTTCATAGCCATCAATAACAGCCTGACTCCAAACTTCAGCGAGTATTTCTCCAGCCTTTTTAAAGTTTGCTTTTTCCAGGTTTTGGTCTATAGTTTTACCATTTGCATCCAAATGGGACCCAAAATGATCATGAGGAAGAATGAGGCCTGACAGGTCATGAGACAATGGGGCCATTCGTCGTTCTACCGTGTTGTAAGCACTGTGACCCGGGGCATGACAGGCTATAAAAAAAGCATCAAGATTGTGCTTGGTAAACAAATTATATGCAGCGTTCAAAGTTTTTGGATAACGTGGGTTCTCGTCTGGGCCTCCGTCAACAGTAATAATAACTATAGGCTTTATTAATCCACCATTTGTACATGCCACATTCTTGAAAATATCCTGAGAGACAAGTACATCAAAATCCGCAACATGTGAGGCAGCAGTACTCGAGTCATGTTTACCATTCCTTATTGATATAGGTGTTGGTCCAGAATAGGTCACACTGCCATCCTTGATAATACATGCAGCATAAACTGAAGGTATTAGTTTATGCCTATCTGCCACAACTCAATCATGGTCAGGCAAATGGATACGATATTCCAGATGCATTAGAAGTGGTGCCTGTTTTGATGCAGCTGGAAGGTCCAAAGGAACTCTAGCCTTGTCGTCCTGGCTAAGAAAGAATGTGCACTGACTGCCCATCAATACTGCCAATTTTTTTTTATTGTAAAGAGCGATAATAAAATTAGTTAAAATAAAAATGAACAATAAAAAAAATAAAATTTTAAATTAAAAATTATACATGAGAAAAAAAAACCTTTTGTGCCGACACTACAGTCACCATTTTGTCTGTTTCGTTTTAACAACATGTATCTGTCGGCATACTTCTGACAACTTTTAAATAATAAAACGGCTTCCGATTTCTATAACTCTTTTGTCATTAAACTGGAATTTTTTGCAGTAAATTTATGCCAAAACACTACATTGTGGACATCCACTCTGTCCTCAACCCCCTCCCAACCCATGTCCACTTTAGTCCACTTTTTGATGAACCCCCCCTCCCCCCCCCTTTGTGTGGACGTCTTTTATGGATGGCCCCTTAGATGTACGCACTGTTAGATGTACACACAGTTAGATGTACGCACTGCTAGATGTACACACAGTTAGATGTACGCACTATTAGATGTACACACAGTTAGATGTACGCACTGTTAGATGTACACACAGTTAGATGTACGCACTGCTAGATGTACACACAGTTAGATGTACGCACTATTAGATGTACACACAGTTAGATGTACGCACTGCTAGATGTACACACAGTTAGATGTACGCACTGTTAGATGTACACACAGTTAGATGTACACACAGTTAGATGTACACACAGTTAGATGCACACGCAGTTAGATGTAAACACAGTTAGATGTACACACAGATGTACACACAGTTAGATGTACACACAGTTAGATGTACACACAGTTAGATGTAAACACAGTTAGATGTACCAAAATGTAGAGTAAATTTCCCGCACATCTTTTTCTCTTTTCCCACTATACAAGTTTATGTGCACTGACCTATATTTTAGCTCAGTGCATCCCATGTAGAAATGAACTTCAGTTGAGAACATAATACCCCAATATTGATTACGTAATAATACTATATTTACATATCAAGTAATTCCTCTATATTTAGTCTGAGTTAAAAAACACGGATTTTACTTTCCTTTATTTTAGCGATTCTGTGTGTATCGATACACCACCACCTGATATATTCCATATCGAAGAATGATATTTGCGTCCGTTTTCTAGAATGTAAGTTGTATCCATTATCGTGATAATGAATGACCCAGACAATAGAATTAGTTTACATTCTCCTCTTATTTTGTTTTTCTTTTTAAAAGACATTTCTAATTAAATAATGGAAATAAATAAACAGAACCTATCCATTGACAGGCAGACTGACAGACAAACAGATGGGTAGACATAAAGATAGACAGACAGATAGATAGAAAAATAGATAATAGGTATATATATATACATGTATACATACACATATATATATATATATATATATATTAGATAGATAGATAGATAGATAGATAGATAGATAGATAGATAGTTAGACAGATAGATAGATAGATAGATAGATAGATAGATAGATAGATAGATAGATAGATAGATAGATAGATAGATAGATAGATAGATAGATAGATAGATAGATAGATAGATAGATAGATAGATAGATAGGATAGGATAGGATAGGATAGGATAGGATAGGATAGGATAGATAGATAGATAGATAGATAGATAGATAGATAGATAGATAGATAGATAGATAGATAGATAGATAGATAGATAGATAGATAGGATAGGATAGGATAGGATAGATAGATAGATAGATAGATAGATAGATAGATAGATAGATAGATAGATAGATAGATAGATAGATAGATAGATAGATAGATAGATAGATAGATAGATAGATAGATAGATAGATAGATAGATAGATAGGTAGATAGATAGATAGATAGATAGATAGATAGATAGATAGATAGATAGATAGATAGATAGATAGATAGATAGATAGATAGATAGATAGATAGATAGATAGATAGATAGATAGATAGATAGATAGATAGATAGATAGATAGATAGATAGATAGATAGATATCACTGGTGAAATGTTTGAATACTATAGTTGTCTGACTAGTGCCATAACAGATCCACATGTTGATAGGACGAGATCATATCTAGGGCATACTTCTAGACGCGGAAACTAATATTGTATGTCCATTTTTTGAAAGCATTCATGGGCCCCCTGTCATATACGTTAGCCCCTTTACCAATTATCACAGGAAGTCTTTGCAAGGCCCCCCCTCCCAGAGTTCTAAGACTATTTTAAGAAGATGGGTTCGTCAAAGCTGTAAGTGATTCGATTATTTTTCAAGCCAGATTCGAATCCCGACGGCCTTGACATTAATAAAATGTTGCTATAATTAGATAAAAGGGGGGGGGATGACGTACAAAATGGGAGATAATTTGATTTATTTATTTATTTTAAATTACATGTGTCGTTTAAATGTCTCGTTGTAATGTCATGCCAATCAGAATTAACTCCCTTGTCCTTGTAACTCTGGACAGAACGAATGAATCTATCGCCCTACACACACAAACACACAAACAGACAGATATGCACAAAGAATCTATGTTTCTATATTTGTGTGTGTGCATGCGTTTCGTCTTTAACTTGGCAAGTGTTTTGAACAGATGATGGATTATCGATTTTAATGATTAGTAATCGTTGTCAGCACAAATTATATTGGCACAATTTAACCAAAAAAAAATATTGAAAGTTTTGATGATGAACTTTAAAAAAATCTATTTTTGGCTTTCGACATTCTATTAGAAATGTTGTATATGCGGCTGAATTTATTGAGTCAAACACCTTTGAATGACCTTTTGGATTCCCTGCCCTTTTCCTTAATCGTTGTGTAATGGCTCATTGCCTTGTCATAAGTGAAATGAATCACTCATTCCAAAATCAGATCAGTACAAATATCCCATATTTTCAAAAAAAGAAAAAAAGAACAATTTTTTAAACCATTTTTTTTTAAATAAAAAATTTCTTCGAGTTTTTTTTTTTTTAATTTTCTAAATGCGCACATAAAAAAGAATCCCGATTCAAAAGAGTGATTCGTTACCACACGGTGCCAGAATCGATCATTTGAACTACGATACATCCGTTCTATTGACAATTCGTTGAGTCAGTTGAATGAGTGAATCAATAAGGAATCAGGTTAGAATGAAATCGTTTAACAAAAAATACTAAAGATCTAGGTCAAACAAAATGGATCCCGGCCATTATTGATTCCGAGCAGACGATACAAGAAGACCCACTTGTTTGCAAAAAAAAATATAAAAATAACGACAAAAAATAAAAAATTAAAATTAGCCGCTAAATAGTTATTCATGGTTTTTTTTTTTTTAAATAAGATTTAGATCTTAATTAAGTTCGATTTTTCTGGGCTTGTGCTGGAATTGTGTAACTCACAACTAGACCTTTTTAGATTTGTTCTTATTTATTGAAAATACTCCAAGTTGCAAAAGTTTTGTAGAGTACAGCTAGTAAATAAATAAATAATCTATACAACCAGATAGAGACACTTCACAAAAGATTGACAATGTTGTCGATTCTGATATTTTAAGTAAAGTTTACTTAGCCCTAACGGGCCATCGGGGCAGATGAAGTGTAGAATTCATCTGTTTCTATAACCTCTGGCATATGAAGGGATTGTGTGGTTAGCACAACGCCCAGCCGCCTTTACTTCCCCTACTTAAGACAGGTACCCATTTAATGCTTGTGGGACGACTTTGCACCAAATTTTACCTGGAAAAATTCCATGGGCCTCACCGATGATCGAACCCAGGACTCTCAAGTCGACAGTTGAGTATCTACACCACTCGGCCATCCGCCTCACTTGATATTTTAAACTTATACACAAAAGGAACAAAAAATTGTTTGTGGACAGTCTATGTAAGGACGGGGGGGGGGTGTTTATCTCTAAGATAAGGGGGAGGGAATAAATTTGTCGACTCGCGGGTCACATTTGGGCCACGTAAGTTTGACCCGGCGGGCCCGAACGAAGGAGCAGATGGAAGGAGCGTTGTTATGAACAGATCACAAATGAAAGGTACAAGGGGAGAGTAACTTAAAATTTCAGTGCAGCGCTTCACAGTGTAACGAGTGGCAGGTCGCATTTGGCCCGTGGGCTGTCAGCTTTATTATGAACATCACAAAAAACCAGGATTGAACCGAAACTGATCATTTCAATCTTGACTGACCACTCTCATCGGTAAAACAAATTTGCCTCATGAAATATTGACACTGTTTCCTCCTCAAATATTTGTGCGGAAGTCTATGTTTTTTCTTTGACTTTTTCACACTTACTTAACCCCACCCCCAAACCCCAATATGACTAATGACCCTCATCCATCTGTACACCCCCCACCCCCCTTCCAGGTTGAGTGTTGGCCTGTCCTTCCCATCTGAACTAATCATATAATCTTCATGAAATTACAAGTTCGATTCGTTCATAAACTCTGTGTATTGGTGTAGTATCGATTCGCCAAAGACCCGATGCTTATAAAATAATTAATCAGTATCGATACAGCCCTACTTATCCAACTTGCTTGATTGCATGATTTTAAAAAAAATTAACCGCAAAGCTTAGAGGGGAAAAGTAATTATTTGCAAGAAAGAGAAAATATGTTATACTACTTGGGCTCAACTCTGAAATAGTCGGGGTGGGGGGGGGGAATAAATTGTCGTTTGAAAAGATTTTAGTGAATGAAAAATGTTTACAGATAGGTCAAAGTTCATGTAAAAAAAATTCGAATTTAGTAGCGGCCCCACCCTGTACCCCCCTGCTGAAGAGCTGACTGACCCTCACTGCCTGACCCTCAAACTGGACAGAGGTAACTGTGTTTCTGTTTCTCTGTGCGGCCGGGCCAAAATAGACCTTATGTCCAGAAAAAGAAGACTGACCACGTAAACTAGACGAGGGTAGACTCTCAGAAGCGTGGGGCATCAGTGCTAAGTGACCGTTCTTGTGGGTGCCCCGCGGGCATAGTTAGCTAAAACAATGTTGAATTTACACCATCTACTTCGACAATGTTGAATTTACACCATCTACTTCGACAATGTTGAATTTACACCATCTACTTCGACAATGTTGAATTTACCCCATCTACTTCGACAATGTTGAATTTACAAATCACTAATTAGACAATGTTGAATTTACACCATCTACTTAGACAATGTTGAATTTAAAAATCACTAATTAGACAATGTTGAATTTACACCATCTACTTCGACAATGTTGAATTTACAAATCACTAATTAGACAATGTTGAATTTACACCATCTACTTAGACAATGTTGAATTTACAAATCACTAATTAGACTATGTAAAACTGACAACCACTAATTAGACAATGTTGAATTGACAAACCACTAATTAGACAATGTTGAATTTACACAATCTACTTCGACAATGTTGAATTGACAAACCACTAATTAGACAATGTTGAATTTACACCATCTACTTCGACAATGTTAAATTGACAAACCACTAATTAGACAATGTTGAATTAACAACCACTAATTAGACAATGTTGAATTGACAACCACTAATTAGACAATGTTGAATTGACAACCACTAATTAGACAATGTTGAATTGACAACCACTAATTAGACAAAGTTGAATTGACAACCACTAATTAGACAAAGTTGAATTGACAATCACTAATTAGACTCTGTTGAATTGACAACCACTAATTAGATTATGTAAAACTGACAACCACTAATTAGACTATGTAAAACTGACAACCACTAATTAGGCAACGTTGAATTGACAACCACTAATTAGACAATGGTGAATTGACAACCACTAATTAGACAATGTTGAATTTACACAATCTACTTCGACAATGTTGAATTGACAAACCACTAATTAGACAATGTTGAATTTACACCATCTACTTCGACAATGTTAAATTGACAAACCACTAATTAGACAATGTTGAATTAACAACCACTAATTAGACAATGTTGAATTGACAACCACTAATTAGACAATGTTGAATTGACAACCACTAATTAGACAATGTTGAATTGACAACCACTAATTAGACAAAGTTGAATTGACAACCACTAATTAGACTATGTTGAATTGACAACCACTAATTAGACAAAGTTGAATTGACAACCACTAATTAGACTATGTAAAACTGACAACCACTAATTAGACTATGTAAAACTGACAACCACTAATTAGACTATGTAAAACTGACAACCACTAATTAGACTATGTAAAACTGACAACCACTAATTAGGCAACGTTGAATTGACAACCACTAATTAGACAATGGTGAATTGACAACCACTAATTAGACTATGTTGAATTGACAACCACTAATTAGACAAAGTTGAATTGACAACCACTAATTAGACAAAGTTGAATTGACAATCACTAATTAGACTCTGTTGAATTGACAACCACTAATTAGATTATGTAAAACTGACAACCACTAATTAGACTATGTAAAACTGACAACCACTAATTAGGCAACGTTGAATTGACAACCACTAATTAGACAATGGTGAATTGACAACCACTAATTAGACTATGTTGAATTGACAACCACTAATTAGACTATGTTGAATTGACAACCACTAATTAGACTATGTAAAACTGACAACCACTAATTAGACTATGTAAAACTGACAACCACTAATTAGACAATGTTGAATTGACAAATCACTAATTTGACAATGTTGAATTGACAAACCACTAATTAGACAATGTTGAATTGACAACCACCAAAATGGTGCCTCTAATTTTTCGAAGTATGAATCCAACAACAAAAAATACTGGCTGTGCAAAGTTAAAAGCAAATTTCAATTTCTGTGCGCAACATGAGAGTATATGGACCTACAAAACAAAACACTAGTACATGTAATACATGATGTATTAGTAAGTTCTTGTACCTATACGAACTTGGCAAGCTTTGTGCGTGCGCACATGTGCACATCTTAAAGGGAACACTGCATAGAGCCCATTTCTTTCAAGGACTTCATGGCCGTGATGGTGGCTTTACCAAATACAGTCTGTACCGCGTACGGTGCGTAAGGCTTTGATGGTGGCTTTACCAAAAATAGTCTGTTCCTCGCACTGTGCGTAAGGCTTTGATGGTGGCTTTGCCAAAAATAGTCTGTTCCTCGCACTGTGCGTAAGGCTTTGATGGTGGATTTACCAAAAACAGTCTGTACGGTGCGTAAGGCTACGATCATACTGTCGTGTCTCATCTCTAGCTTAACCACGTGACTCTTACAGTACTGTTTTAATATGTAGACGTCATGACACTTCAAATTCGGAGAATTTGTTTTTTGTCAACTTTTGCAATAAAATGGAACACAGTTTAAATTGATCTCCAGCCATTAGTGGGTTAACGACTTCATTCAACGAACCAAACTTTTTTCCGTCTCTATTTTATTTAAATTTCTTTCAAACTCTTTCAGATTTTTTTTTCTTTTTCTGTTGCCATTTAATTGTTTTCTTTTTTAATGGATGAACAAATTCTTTGAAAAAAACTTTCTGTGTATAAAAAAATTAATCCCTAGACTGGGCATATTCTAAAATGCTTGAAAGACCCCCCCCCCTATTAAATCTAAGATTCATTCCCACCATTCTCCAGTGATTAACATTCTACGCTGTGCCTCATGGGTAGGAACACTAATTAGGTCTCAGAAATCTGTGAACAGAAAAATAAAAGAACGAAGAAAAGAACGAAAAAAAAAGAACGAAAAAAAAACATATCAGAGAAATAAAACCGGTATTCATTGGCACGCTCGGTAGAATCTCAAACTGCGATCACGGGAATTATTCTGAGCATGGGTCGATCCCACCATGTCTGCCCGGGGAATCCCTGCCCAGTTAACGATCTTTCTGTCATCGGAAATTCCCGTAAAAGCACTTGCTTTGCGGATTACTTTTAATGAGTGGGCAGGACGATTCGCAGTCGACTACCTCCCCTTTCAAAAAAATGAGGTCACTCGCTGGTCAAACTGTAACGTTGTATAATCTAACGGAAAACCGGTTTTTTTTTTAACTTATAAAGATTCACATATTTTTTGGACGTTTATTTTTTTTTTTAATATTCATTTATCTTGAGATTAGATGTCTTTCTTCCAGTTTATTCTTTATGGTTTTTTTTTTCGTCATATTTCTGGGTTCCTGTTGTTGTTTTCTAAGCAAAGGTGGAGGAGCGAAAGAAGATTTTTTAGAGAAAAATTTCATTTCAGTCAAAATAAAAAATTACAATTTTTTTTGTTGTTGTTGAGATATTTTATAAACTACAATACAGCACTAGTCAATCTGCGGTCAATACTATTGACTGTGTGGCCAGTACAGTAGAATGTTTGGTCAAAACTCTTTATTGTGTGGTCAGTACTATGGAATGTGTGGTCAGTACTACATAATGGGTGGGTATTCGGCACTATTCAATGTGATCATTTCAATTAACTGTGTGGTCAGTACCGTAGAATGTTTGTTCAGTTTGAATGTGTGGTCAGTACTATTGATTGTGTGGCCCATAAGATGTGGTCTCTAACCCAGTACACCAGAACCAGACTACCACTGGTCTGTAACTTAGTACACCAGAACCAGACTACCACTGGTCTGTAACTCAGTACACCAGAACCAGACTACCACTGGTCTGTAACTCAGTACACCAGAACCAGACTACCACTGGTCTGTAACTCAGTACACCAGAACCAGACTACCACTGGTCTGTAACTCAGTACACCAGAACCAGACTACCACTGGTCTCTAACTCAGTACACCAGAACCAGACTACCACTGGTCTGTAACTCAGTACACCAGAACCAGACTATCACTGGTCTGTAACTCAGTACACCAGAACCAGACTACCACTGGTCTCTAACTCAGTACACCAGAACCAGACTACCACTGGTCTGTAACTCAGTACACCAGAACCAGACTACCACTGGTCTGTAACTCAGTACGCCAGAACCAGACTACCACTGGTCTGTAACTCAGTACACCAGAACCAGACTACCACTGATCTCTAACCCGGTACACTAGAACCCTGGTCCCTGACACCGGTTTTTTTTTTCAACACCTAACGAACGGCGAGGGAATGGTTTCTTCATCTTACTATCCCGTACTACCCACCCACCCCTTGAGGCTATTACCGATTCTAAGGTCCTCCCGGAGATATCCGATTTACATTCAAAAGTCCGGCTGGTGAAATAGGAGAAATCCGGCTGCCAGATAATACGATACACACAGATTAAATCTGAATTATATTCATCGGAAAATATATAGGCTAGAGGTGGGGGGGGGGGGTAAAGGGGAGATAAGCAGATATTGATTTTATTTTATTTTTCTTCAAGTAAACAAGTTATTTGGAGTAGTCTTCCTTTGGAAATTTATTTTTAGCACTAACGCCGATCTGTTTAAATAATTTTTTTCAAGAAAATTAAAGCTAAAAAAAATATAAATACGAGTTCTTTTTTTTTTTTACTAACAAAATGTGTCGGGAAATATTCAGTGAATTGTATGGGGAAAAAAGTTTTCTACGATGTCATCAAAATAATAGCACTAGGTTAAAAAATACGGGCCAACAGTTTTAATAGTAATTTAGTAAACAGGCCTGGTAACTCCTGTTTGTCTGTTATAAAAAGAAGAAGAAAAAAAATCCATCAGAGTTTACTCCCCTATATGTTTGTCTTACACGCCTTCCGTAAGAAAAAAAAAAACTAGAATTTTCTGTGAAAGGTTTCGACTTGGGTTACTGCCCCTCAGTAGAATGGGTTCAATTTATTTCCCAGTGAGGGGAAATAAGTCTGCTGGTGAATAAAAAGTTCAACTTTGATAATATTTCCTTCAATGACTTATTAAATGACTCATTAAATGACTTACTAAATGACTCATTAAATGACTTACTAAATGACTCATTAAATGACTCATTAAATGACTCATTAAATGACTCATTAAATGGCTTATTAAAAGGCTTTACAAAATGGCTTATTGAACTGCTTATATATAATGACTTATTAAATGACTCATTAAATGACCTATTATGAAATGACTTGTTTTATATTTCACACCCAATGCCCCAAAGTGCAGTGACTTTTTTACCAAAGTAGAAATTTAGCTTTTTGTCTTTTCTTGGCCAATTTTTCGTTTCCATTAAATTGCTACTATGTCCAGCTCATGTGACCTTCACCCCCCCCCCATCTCTATAAATGTATCTGTCCCTGGATGACCATTAAGTAGTGTCCAGCTTTGTCCATTTACGTCAATGCTTTCATCTCTCTCTGTTTATCTTCGGTCTCGCGGTTGTTGACGGGGAACGTCGGCCTTGACTTTTTAGTGTATTTACTTATTTCCCCAACTTGAATACACCATATCTGTTGATTTACTTTCTACATCCACGTATACATACCACCATATGTATCTATGTACACATACCACCATATGTATCTATTTTTATACATGTATATCGCTAGAAAATCATGAAAGTGATGTTGTTGTTTTTAAACTATTTAATCCATGCTATGTTTGTCTGTTTCCTTGTTAAACTCTCTAACGCAGACATACGGAAGACTAGCCAGACATATAAACAGACAAACGGAAGACAAGCCAGACATATAAACAGACAAACGGAAAACAAGACATATAAACAGAAAAAAGGAAGACAAGCCAGGCATATAAACAGACAAACGGAAGACAAGCCAGACATATAAACAGACAAACGGAAGACTAGCCAGACATATAAACAGACAAACGGAAGACTAGCAAGACATATAAAAAGACAAACGGAAGACAAGCCAGACATATAAACAGACAAACGGAAGACAAGCCAGACATATAAACAGACAAACGGAAGACTAGCAATACATATAAAAAAACAAACGGAAGACAAGCCAGACATATAAACAGACAAACGGAAGACAAGCCAGACATATAAACAGACAAACGGAAAACAAGACATATAAACAGAAAAAGGAAGACAAGCCAGGCATATAAACAGACAAACGGAAGACAAGCCAGACATATAAACAGACAAACGGAAGACTAGCCAGACATATAAACAGACAAACGGAAGACTAGCAAGACATATAAAAAGACAAACGGAAGACAAGCCAGACATATAAACAGACAAACGGAAGACAAGCCAGGCATATAAACAGACAAACGGAAAACAAGCCAGACATATAAACAGACAAACGGAAGACTAGCCAGACATATAAACAGACAAACGGAAGACTAGCCAGACATATAAACAGACAAACGGAAGACAAGCCAGACATATAAAACGAATAAATCGGGCGAACAAAAAGACAAATGGATGGACGGAAACACAGACTGCTAAGGCAGGCAGAGAAAAAGATAATAGACAGACAGACAGACAGACAGACAGACAGACAGACAGATAGATAGATAGATAGATAGATAGATAGATAGATAGATAGATAGATAGATAGATAGATAGATAGATAGATAGATAGATAGATAGATAGATAGATAGATAGATAGATAGATAGATAGATAGATAGATAGATATTCAACAATCTCACCCTGTCCACTCCACTTTCTAATGACCTTTCATTTGTTTGTTGTTTAAAAACTTTCTCTCGCTCCGTTGGATGGACAGAAACACCCCCAGCGTCCAAGGAAGGTGAAGGACGCTGCCATCAAGGTCTTGTCAACAGAAGACTGTAAAGAGATGCCCTACAACCGAGGAGGTGACGTCACACAACAACAAGAAATGTCCGGTCCGTGCACCACCTTGGTGTGACCGGAATGTTTGTGACGTGACCAGGCCATGGAAGATTACTGGACTTACCCATGATTGCACAAACACGACACAAACAGACACAAACACGACACAAACATCCAAGCACGAAACATGCAGCACGATTTTATTTGTGTGTTTATTTGTGTGTTTATTTTTGTGTTTACTTGTGTGTTTATTTGTGTGTTTGTGTGTGTGTTTATGTGTGTATTTATGTGTGTGTTTATGTGTGTGTGTTTATTTGTGTGTTTGTTTGTGTGTTTATTTGTTTGTTTGTTTGTGTGTTTATGTGTTTGTTTATGTGTGTGTTTATGTGTGTTTATTTGTGTGTTTACTTGTGTTTATGTGTGTGTTATGTGTGTGTTTATTTGTGTGTTTATTTGTTTGTTTGTTTGTGTGTTTATTTGTGTGTTTATTTGTGTGTTTACTTGTGTTTATGTGTGTGTTTATGTGTGTGTTTATGTGTGTGTTTATGTGTGTGTTTATTTGTGTGTTTATTTATTTGTTTGTTTGTGTGTTTGTGTGTGTGTGTTTAAGTGTGTGTTTGTGTGTGTTTATGTGTGTATTTATGTGTGTGTTTATTTGTTTGTTTGTTTGTGTTTTATTTGTTTGTTTTTTGTGTGTTTATGTGTGTGTTTATTTGAGTGTTTACTTGTGTTTATGTGTGTGTTTATGTGTGTGTTTATTTGTGTGTTTATTTGTGTGTTTGTTTGTTTGTTTATATGTGTGTTTATTTGTGTTTTATGGGTGTTTATGTGTGTGTTTATGTGTGTGTTTATGTGTGTGTTTATGTGTGTGTTTATGTGTGTGTTTATGTGTGTGTTTATGTGTGTGTGTATTTGTGTATTTACTTGTGTGTTTATTTGTTTGTTTATTTGTGTGTTTATTTGTGTGTTTATGTGTGTGTTTATGTGTGTGTTTATTTGTGTGTTTATTTGTGTGTTTGTTTGTTTGTTTATATGTGTGTTTATTTGTGTTTTATGGGTGTTTATGTGTGTGTTTATGTGTGTGTTTATGTGTGTGTTTATGTGTGTGTTTATGTGTGTGTTTATGTGTGTGTTTATGTGTGTGTGTATTTGTGTATTTACTTGTGTGTTTATTTGTTTGTTTATTTGTGTGTTTATTTGTGTGTTTATGTGTGTGTTTATTTGTGTGTTTATTTGTGTGTTTTTTTGTGTGTTTATATGTGTGTTTATTTGTATGTTTATGGGTGTTTATGTGTGTGTGTTTATGTGTGTGTTTATGTGTGTATATTTGTGTATTTACTTGTGTGTTTATTTGTGTGTTTATGTGTGTGTTTATTTGTGTGTTTATTTGTGTGCTTATTTGTGTGTTTATGTGTGTATTTATGTGTGTGTTTATTTGTGTGTTCATTTGTGTGTTTACCAATAAAACATACTCGTAAACTTTGAATCATTTTTTATCAATTTAAAAAAAATCAATTATGTTTTTTTTGTTTGTTTTTATTTGTTTCTTGTTTTTTTTTTTCAGGAAGAGCGGAGAATGTTTTAATTAAATTGCAAGATTGGTTTAAGATCAATTTACTTGCTATTCCGTTGACGTCAGATTCATGACATTTAATTCGTGACATTTAATGTGTGACATTTAATGCGTGACATTTATTTTTTAACAACATATTTCTCTCACCAAGGCTTTTTTCTGTCGCCTGGTTGGTGTTTGTCGTTGGTTGTTTTGTTGTTGTAGGGGGCGGGGGGGAGTGTCTCTGAAGTTACGAAACACTCTGGGCCGTAACTCGAAACAGCGCCATATTTTAAAATGTCTGAAATGTCTCATAAAGAGCGGTCGTATAGTGAGGGTCTTGTCTGGTGTATCTGTCGAGAACTAAGGGGCATAACTTACCGCATAACCACGGTTGTAGATAGAGTTATGTGGACTGGCAGATGCCCTCGTGCAAATCATGTGACGTCAGACCATCCGACAAATGTACTGGTCAATTGTGGTCATTTTTATTGTGGTCGTTGTCCTTGAGATGACCTGATTGATAGATGTGAAGTGAAATATTCCACTTTTTATTATTTGGTGATTGTTTGGTGATTGTTTAGTGATTGTTTAGTGGTTGTTTAGTGATGTAAAGTGATTGTTTAGCGATTGTTTAGTGGTTGTTTAGTGATGTAAAGTGATTGTTTAGCGATTGTTTAGTGATTGTTTAGTTATTGTTTAGTGATTGTTTAGTGATCGTTTAGTGATTGTTTAGTGATGAAAACAGCTTTTGCTTTTCTCTGGTGTATTCAACATTGACCAATCGTGGTGAATTCTTTAAGCACAGATTGTGTGAGTCATTTGAATTTATGGTGGGCGTTGAACAAATATAACACATGTAAACAAACACTGAATGGGGAAAGTCTTCTATAAGTCTCTACATGATTTACAAACACGTGTTAACAAACACTGAATGGGGAAAGTCTTCTATAAGTCTCTACATGATTTACAAACACATGTAAACAAACACTGAATGGGGAAAGTCTTCTATAAGTCTCTACATGATTTACAAACACGTGTAAACAAACACTGAATGGGGAAAGTCTTCTATAAGTCTCTACATGATTTACAAACACATGTAAACATCCCCAAACTAAGTGAAGCATGCTACCAGAAAACAACATGTCTGCATTTTTCAATTCAGGAGAGAAAAAAATAATCTTAGGATTATTCTTTAAATCAATGTGGCCAAATGGAGCTCACTAACGGGACGGTTTTATGTTGCCATTCTTTCATCCATACCGTAGTGCGTTACTGCAGTGGCCATGGAGGCACCACGGCAGACTTTGGTATGTGAGAGTGCACTTTTTAATCCCAACTTGCTGTTGATGGTGTGGATGGTGTTGATGGGCACACTACAGGAGGAGGGCACATTACAGAATGAGGGCACACTACATGAGGAGGGCACACTACAGGAGTAGGGCACACTACAGGAGGTGGGCACACTACAGGAGGTGGGCACACTACAGAAGGAGGGCACACTGCAGAAGGTGGGGCACACTGCGGAAGGAGGGCACACTACAGGAGGAGGGCACACTACAGGAGAAGGGCACACTACAGGAGGTGGGCACACTACAGGAGGAGGGCACACTACAGGAGGTGGGCACACTACAGAAGGAGGGCACACTACAGGAGGTGGGCACACTACAGAAGGAGGGCATACTACAGGAGGTGGGCACACTACAGGAGGAGGGCACACTACAGGAGGTGGGCACACTACAGGAGGAGGGCACACTACAGGAGGTGGGCACACTACAGGAGGTGGGCACACTACAGGAGGAGGGCATACTACAGGAGGAGGGCACACTACAGGAGGAGGGCACACTACAGAAGGTGGGCACACTACAGAAGGAGGGCACACTACAGGAGAAGGGCACACTACAGGAGAAGGGCACACTACAGGAGAAGGGCACACTACAGAAGGTGGGCACACTACAGAAGGTGTGCATACTACATGAGAAGGGCACACTACAGAAGGTGTGCACACTACAGGAGAAGGGCACACTACAGAAGGTGTGCATACTACATGAGAAGGGCACACTACAGAAGGTGTGCATACTACATGAGAAGGGCACACTACAGAAGGTGTGCATACTACATGAGAAGGGCACACTGCAGAAGGAGGGCACACTACAGGAAGAGAGCCCCGTAAAGCTCCATTTTACATTCTATTATTATTTTTTCCCCTATCACTCTATCTATCCTTCTAAGGGGTCAAACTAAATGTATTCCGCCCCCTGGGGGGGGGGGCGATAAGAGCGACATTGAACGTCTGCTGTTCCTATAAAACACACTCACTCAGGGTTTCTCGCTTGACTGTGTTTTATTAAAATAACAAATATTAAAAAATCTTTATCTTAAAATCTTAAAAAACGGAACAAGATTGACTGTTGAAAGAAAGAAAAGAAAGTTTTGTCAGAATGACACATGTATTGTATTGGGCTTGGGGGTTTTCGCGACAACCTGACCTAATTAGACGTGCTTGAAGGAATCAATCGATTAACGGAAGTTGAATGATGACAAAGCTACTGTCAGAAGTGCGGATATAGATAGCAGATTACACAAAGAATGATGACGCCATATAAAAGTACACACGTTTAACAGGTCGTTTGGTTCAGCAGCTTCTGTCTTGGTGGCAAGGGAAAACAAGCAATTAAGCCTGTTCCATTCTGGACACAGGACGTGTTAGCACATTTTCGTATTATGTATCAGTACGTATGCTATCTTTCAGTAAATATTTGTAAATTTTGGAAATGTTTATAAATTTAATTGTGTAATGCATATATCTGTAAAAAAAATTATAAAGACGTTTCTTTATATTTGAAAAAAAAATATTGTCTCTTAAATCTAACTACAAGTGGTTTGTGGTTACTGAAATAGGACTCATAATTGAAAACATTCGAAATTATAGTCATTTAATCGTCCGAAAACTCCGTCAATTGTTGCATAGCTCTGATACTTTCAATTAAACTCAGAACACAAGCTTACTATTTCATTTGATGAGTTTCTTAATAAATCTTGGTGAAACTACGTGCTGCAGTATTTCGCACCAAATGAACGGGTTATTGAACGTACAAGGTGTATATATAATATATAAGCCCCTTAGGAGCCCTGAAGCCCGGCCCTCAGAGGTCCTGTCGCAAAATGAACTTTTGATGTACACATGGCAGGCCAAGACCTATAAAATGATATATACATCATGGGTCTAGGACTTATAGTTGCTGAGATATAGCGCTCCTTTATTAATATAGCTTATATAGTAAAAAACGGTACTAAGGCCCCTTTTACGGCCCTGAGAGGTCAGATCGCGAAATGGAAAAAAGTCATTTCTTGGCAGGCCAAGACCTACAAAATGATATATACATCATGGGTCTAGGACTTATGGTTGTTGAGATCTAGGGTGATGACGGACGGACGGACGGACGGACAGACAAAACGGGGACAATAGAGCATTTTTTTTCGAAAATGCTCTAAAAAATTGTCCAAACAAAACAAACAAACGAAAAGCTGGCACAAAAACAAAATAGTCTTCTAAAGTACGATGGCTGGATTGTGTTGTTCCAGTCGAATGTTCTTCTGTTGTTCTGGTCGAATGTTCTTCTGTTGTTCCGGTCGAATGAATACTTTAGTGAAAAGGGTGTTGAATTTATGGTTCAAGACTTTTTAATGACGATTGTGAAAATTTAGTGTGAATCTATTTTATTAAGAGTGTGTTTGAAAGTGTTGTGCAACAAAGGCTGTTGTACTGTCATAATATATGACTTGGTCATATTTTTCTTTTACAACATATGACTTGGTCATATAGTACTCTCACAATATATACCGTAACTAGGCCATATTGTTCTTTCACAATATATGACTTGGTCATATTGTACTGTCACAATCTCTGATAAGGTCATACTGTACTGTCACAATCTCTGACTAGGTCATACTGTACTGTCACAATCTCTGACTAGGTCATACTGTCACAATCTCTGACTATGTATTACTGTACTGTCACAATCTTTCACAAGGCCGTACTGTGGCGTCACAGCTTATGTGTCACAGTACGCTGTTTGAGATGGCTCTGGTCTAATTTGTGTTAATCAATCAGGTCATCCGGACATTCTCAAACTGCCAATGGAAGTCAAACGAGTGAAATACATCCCTACCCTTTGTCACGTCAGTGACTGTAAAAAGTAAGTAGTAATATACAAATGAGACCAATCAGCTTCGGACATATCTGGTCGTTTTCATCTAAACAGATGGGGGGCTTGCATGATGTATGCGTCTGTCAACATCACAGACCTATATAACAGCTAGAATGATCCATGCATGTCGCTTGGGACGCGTGAGGTGTACGTCTGACGAGCTTTGTTGTGTGTCTGACTTATATCACAAGACAATGTTTCATGGTGTTTACACTGCTGTTGTTATTGTTATTTTTCTTTAACTTAAAATAACAAATATATCTTATCTTGTGGCATGTACAGAATAATTCATGATTTTAGAGTTCTTTGCTCCATCTAAACACAAACTTATCAGATCATCTAGTCGTCAGATTTATTTATGTTTTTGCAGCTTGCAGACGTCCGCAGATATCCGATGTGTTTTTCATTCAGGTCGTCTGCCCCCAGGGCTAGGATAAGTAGGGGCATGGTATTAGCTTCCCCCACCCTCATAAAGATAACAAAAAAACGTTATAGAGTCAAAAATTACAACTCGTTAGCCCAGAGATTTTTTTTTAATATATTTTCATAACTGAAACTATAATGTGAGAAATTACGTCATCATAATGGGAGTGCATTAATTAAGAAAAATATGTCCACTGTCGATATATCTCCATTAGCAGGCATCGGATTTTTTTCTCTAAGCCCTGTACTTCTACTTTTTGTGCATACATGTGCTCAGTGTGATCATACTTGTGGTCACTTCGATTATACATGTGGTCAGTGTGAGATAGATAGGTAGACAGACAGACAGACGGACGGACGGACGGACGGACGGACGGACGGACGGATGGATGGATGGATGGATGGATGGATGGATGGATGGATAGATAGATAGATAGATAGATAGATAGATAGATAGATAGATAGATAGATAGATAGATAGATAGATAGATAGATAGATAGATAGATAGATAGATAGATAGATAGATAGATAGATAGGTAGGTAGGTAGATAGATAGATAGATAGATAGATAGATAGATAGATAGATAGATAGATAGATAGATAGATAGATAGATAGATAGATAGATAGATAGATAGATAGATAGATAGATAGATAGATAGATAGATAGATAGATAGATAGATAGATAGATAGATAGATAGATAGATAGATAGATAGATAGATAGATAGATAGATAGATAGATAGATAGATAGATAGATAGATAGATAGATAGATAGATAGATAGATAGATAGATAGATAGATAGATAGATAGATATGCCATAGGTTTAAACTGTGCAAATTTTTATTTTTGCAATGTTTCGATTGGTCAGTCAGTCTGTCTGTTTCTGGACTATTAAAAACCTTCAGCTAGTTACCAAAAAGAAAAATCTCTGGTCACTCTAGTTGTATTCAAGTCCAGTAATGACCGATATCCTGGAAGATTAGTCATACGTCTGGTGACCTTTAGTCCGAGCTGTGAAGTGGACGAACGTCAACGGCTGGAAACGATTATTTGACAAGTGGTCACTTTCTTTGTCTTAAGGTAATGACCCAGTGTATAGATCCTTGCTGACCTTTCACTTGTGAATAATGTCCCTTGAGACTGTGTGTAGGGAGCAGGGAGGTGTGGGGAATGCGTCCATATCAACTTGAAAACACCCATTATCATATTTCGGTAGCCTAATACACTAAGTTAATGTTTACTAATTTACTTTTTATTTTGTTGGATGTGGTGGGGGTGGGGGTGGGAAGAGGGGTTATATGTATACACCCTGAGCTATAATATAACTGGACTGCGCACTATTCCTATTTTACCATTCATTGGTAGTTCTTAACAGTGCCGCACCATATTGCTTCCTTGTTCACTTGTTCAAAAACAACACACATCAACTTCCTGTTTCAATCGATTAATACGTTGGCATCACAGAATATAAAATATAACAGAATGCGAATAGTCAATTTAAAATTGATTTTTTTCTGAAAACCGCCATATTTGTGTATTTGTTATATGTGCATCAATAATTAGATGACGCACTATTCAAAAATGAAAACAACAAACAATGACGTCATTTTTTTTTTAAGTCTGATAAAGATTGAGACCTTGTGCCAGATGAATGCATTTCTTGGTTGGTTTTACGCTCACCCAAACAAAATGTGGTCTGAAATCTCCAGCAGCCCAACATTATAAGAACAGAAAAGGTAATAAAGTCACTCTGAAAGATTTTCGTCTAGTTACCTAAAGTCATTTTGATTTTTATTGTGCACTGTATAGATATAGTGCCCCACTATCTATATGGACAAGGTGACACATATACATTAGTTTCTTGCGATTGATGTGGTCTAGAGAGTATGTTACTGTTGCTGTGTTGATTTGGTCTGTGATGTGGTCTCGAAAGTATGTTGCTATGCTGATTTGGTCTGTGACGTGAGCTTGGATGCGACGTAAACAAGAGGCAAATGACGTCAATTCGAAATAAACATACCTATTATTGTTAATTGTGTTTTCCTTTGTTAATTTTTGAAGACAATAACAGGGAACTTTTTGAAACAAGCAATTAAGCCTTTTCCATTCTGGACACAGGACGTGTTAGCACATTTTCGTATTATGTATCAGTACGTTTGTTAGCTTTCAGTAAATATTTGTAAATTTTGGAAATGTTTATAAATTCAATTGTGTAATGCATATATTTGTAAAAAAAAAATTATAAAGACGTTTCTTTATATTTGAAAAAAAATTATTGTCTCTTAAATCTAACTACAAGTGGTTTGTGGTTACTGAAATAGGACTCATAATTGAAAACATTCTAAATTATTGTCATTTAATCGTCCGAAAACTCCGTCAATTGTTGCATAGCTCTGATACTTTCAATTAAACTCAGAACACAAGCTTACTATTTCATTTGATGAGTTTCTTAATAAATCTTGGTGAAACTACGTGCTGCAGTATTTCGCACCAAATGAACGGGTTATTGAACGTACAAGGTGTATATATAATATATAAGCCCGTTAGGAGCCCTGAAGCCCGGCCCTCAGAGGTCCTGTCGCAAAATGAACTTTTGGTGTACACATGGCAGGCCAAGACCTATAAAATGATATATACATAATGGGTCTAGGACTTATAGTTGCTGAGATATAGCGCTCCTTTATTAATATAGCTTATATAGTAAAAAACGGTACTAAGGCCCCTTTTACGGCCCTGAGAGGTCAGATCGCAAAATGGAAAAAAGTCATTTCTTGGCAGGCCAAGACCTACAAAATGATATATACATCATGGGTCTAGGACTTATGGTTGTTGAGATCTAGGGTGATGACGGATGGACGGACGGACGGACAGACAAAACGAGGACAATAGAGCATTTTTTTTTCGAAAATGCTCTAAAAAACCCAATTAAAAAAAATATTGACAGCAATCGAACCATTATACGAGTTGCCTATCAAATGACACTTCCAGTAAATTCACGATTACTAAATGGCGAGATAGTTTATAGTTCAAGGTTTCCGCTCAACATTTTTATTTGCCAGAATTGCTTTACAAAAAATAAATAGCGCGCACATAGGTGCATAGATAGTTACACACTCACACATAGAGAGATATTCAAACACACAGACTCACACACACACACACACAGATATTTAAACACACAGAAAGACAGACAGCAAGAGAAACAGATATAGAAATCATTCACGTAAATAAACGCCAGAAGCCATTAGATATCTTACTTAAGAGTGAGTCAAAAAGTACTCGGTTCAGAGTGAGTCAAAAAGTACTCGGTTCAGAGTGAGTCAAAAAGTACTCGGTTCAGAGTGAGTCAAAAAATATTCGGTTCAGAGTGAGTCAAAAAAAATACTCGGTTCAGAGTGAGTCAAAAAAGTACTCGGTTCGGAGTTCATCAAAAAGTACTCGGTTCAGAGTGAGTCAAAAAGTACTCGGTTCAGAGTGAGTCAAAAAGTATTCGGTTCGGAGTGAGTCAAAAAGTTCTCGGTTCAGAGTGAGTCAAAAAGTACTCGGCTCAGAGTGAGTCAAAAAGTACTCGGTTCAGAGTGAGTCAAAAAAGTACTCGGTTCAGAGTGAGTCAAAAAGTACTCGGTTCAGAGTGAGTCAAAAAGTAATCGGTTCAGAGTGAGTCAAAAAGTATTCGGTTCAGAGTGAGTCAAAAAATACGCGGTTCAGAGTGAGTCAAAAAAGTACTCGGTTCAGAGTTCATCAAAAAGTACTCGGTTCAGAGTGATTCAAAAAGTATTCGGTTCTGAGTGAGTCAAAAAGTTCTCGGTTCAGAGTGAGTCAAAAAGTACTCGGCTCAGAGTGAGTCAAAAAAGTACTCGGTTCAGAGTGAGTCAAAAAAGTACTCGGTTCAGAGTGAGTCTAAAAGTACTCGGTTCAGAGTGAGTCAAAAAGTACTCGGTTCAGAGTGAGTCAAAAAGTACTCGGTTCAGAGTGAGTCAAAAAGTACTCGGTTCAGAGTGAGTCAAAAAGTACTCGGTTCAGAGTGAGTCAAAAAGTACTCGGTTCAGAGTGAGTCAAAAAGTACTCGGTTCAGAGTGAGTCAAAAAGTACTCGGTTCAGAGTGAGTCAAAAAGTACTCGGTTCAGAGTGAGTCAAAAAGTACTCGGTTCAGAGTTCATCAAAAAGTACTCGGTTCAGAGTGAGTCAAAAAGTACTAGGTTCTGCTATTAGCGGCTTTTAAAGACTTCTGCACTCACTCACCGACGCAACCACTCATGAAACGCTGCCTCCCCTTTGTAAACAGAATCAGCATCATCTCCCCTTAACTCCACCCACTTCCACCAAAAAAAATCGTACGTCACGTGACTTCCAAGTCTATAATTAGCTCCGTCTTGTCTGTCACTTCCACATAAGCTGTCATGGAAAGCTTTCACCATTTCCGGTCTCACACTACGTATATATTTTTGGTTAGTAACAGTACCAAATCTTGTCTTGACCCCAGCGATTAGATGAAATCTCCAGCGATGTAATTCGAACACATACGTAATCTGCTGGCACCATTTTGAGACTGGTCCGGTGGCATAATTTAAACTAGTGCTTCCCTTGGACATTTCTCATCTGGCTTGTCCCCATTACAGCCTGATGTCTTTCACTGAAGTAGTTGCGGACTTAAATCGATTCAGGCCCAGAGCGCAGATGAAAATATTAAGCCTGTGGAAAAAAAGACGGACATCTTAAGACTGAATCAAATCTAATGCGAATTTGGGCTCAGTGTGGGCCTCCCTCAAATCGGGGGGGGGGGGCCTTGGCGAGCGACAGGTGCACCCGACATAAAATCCGCCTCTGTAGTTTTTGGTAGTTTTGTGAAAGACACAGATTAAAACCTCAGTTGTATCTTAGTTTTACCTCACTTGAATCTCAGTTCTACCTCGCTTGTATATCAGTTCTACCTCACTTGTATCTCAGTTCTACATCACTTGCATCTCAGTTTTACCTCACTTGTATCTCAATTCTACCTCACTTGTATATCAGTTCTACCTCACTTGTATCTCAGTTCTACATCACTTGTATCTCAGTTTTACCTCACTTGTATCTCAGTTCTATCTCACTCGTATCTCAGTTCTACATCACTTGTATTTTAGTTTTACCTCACATTTATCTCAGTTTTACCTCTCACTTGTATTTCAGTTCTATCTGCATGGTAAGTAGATGTGTTGGAGGGGGAGGGGGGCGTGGCGGGATTTCCAGACATTTTTTGTGGCCGAAAGGCAGACAGACCTGTCCAGGTCCTCTTGGCTTCAGGTACCAGGATTAGTTTTAGAAGATAGCCCTTTAAGTAGTGGTGGCCTATGCCAGTGACCTAGTTTTTCTAACCGTTCGAACTGCTCACGTGTCTAGTCCTTTTTTTTTGGCATGAAGATCATTGGGGCCTAATTAACGAACGGGGGGCCCCCTTTCAAGAAATCAGGGTGGGGGAGGTAGCGATCAATTATATACATTTTATTTTTTTTTATTTCGATTGGGTGCCCATGGGAGGGGCCATACTGCTGGTTCAAAATGGACAGTCTGGACAGGAGTGCACCACTCAGTGGTGGGGGCCTCATGCGGGCCCCTATTTTGCCTATCCATAAAAACGGCTCTGTATAAAACTATCATGTGTGTGAGTTGGATATGTTAAGTCTTTGCTATGTGAGTTGTGTATGTTAAGTCTGTTGCTATATCAGTTGTGTATGTTAAGTCTGTTGCTATGTGAGTTGTGTATGTTAAGTCTGTTACAATGTGAGTTGTGTATGTTAAGTCTGTTACAATGTGAGTTGGATATGTTAAGTCTGTTACAATGTGAGTTGGATATGTAAAGTCTGTTACAATGTGAGTTGGATATGTAAAGTCTGTTACAATGTGAGTTGGATATGTTAAGTCTGTTACAATGTGAGTTGTGTATGTTAAGTCTGTTGCTATGTCAGTTGTGTATGTTAAGTCTGTTGCTATGTGAGTTGTGTATGTTAAGTCTGTTGCTATGTGAGTTGTGTATGTTAAGTCTGTAGCTATGTGAGTTGTGTATGTTAAGTCTGTTGCTATGTGAGTTGTGTATGTTAAGTCTGTTGCTATGTGAGTTGTGTATGTTAAGTCTGTTGCTATGTCAGTTGTGTATGTTAAGTCTGTTGCTATGTCAGTTGTGTATGTTAAGTCTGTTGCTATGTCAGTTGTGTATGTTAAGTCTGTTACAATGTGAGTTGTGTATGTTAAGTCTGTTGCTATGTGAGTTGTGTATGTTAAGTCTGTTGCTATGTCAGTTGTGTATGTTAAGTCTGTTGCTATGTCAGTTGTGTATGTTAAGTCTGTTGCTATGTCAGTTGTGTATGTTAAGTCTGTTACAATGTCAGTTGTGTATGTTAAGTCTGTTGCTATGTCAGTTGTGTATGTTAAGTCTGTTGCTATGTCAGTTGTGTATGTTAAGTCTGTTACAATGTGAGTTGTGTATGTTAAGTCTGTTACAATGTGAGCTGTGTATGTTAAGTCTGTTACAATGTGAGCTGTGTATGTTAAGTCTGTTACAATGTGAGTTGGATATGTTTAGTCTGTTACAATGTGAGTTGTGTATGTTAAGTCTGTTACAATGTGAGTTGTGTATGTTAAGTCTGTTGCTATGTCAGTTGTGTATGTTAAGTCTGTTGCTATGTCAGTTGTGTATGTTAAGTCTGTTGCTATGTGAGTTGTGTATGTTAAGTCTGTTGCTATGTGAGTTGTGTATGTTAAGTCTGTTGCTATGTGAGTTGTGTATGTTAAGTCTGTTGCTATGTGAGTTGTGTATGTTAAGTCTGTTGCTATGTGAGTTGTGTATGTTAAGTCTGTTACAATGTGAGTTGTGTATGTTAAGTCTGTTGCTATGTGAGTTGTGTATGTTAAGTCTGTTGCTATGTCAGTTGTGTATGTTAAGTCTGTTGCTATGTCAGTTGTGTATGTTAAGTCTGTTGCTATGTCAGTTGTGTATGTTAAGTCTGTTACAATGTCAGTTGTGTATGTTAAGTCTGTTGCTATGTCAGTTGTGTATGTTAAGTCTGTTGCTATGTCAGTTGTGTATGTTAAGTCTGTTACAATGTGAGTTGTGTATGTTAAGTCTGTTGCTATG
Source organism: Bulinus truncatus (assembly GCA_021962125.1). Classification (NCBI taxonomy): domain Eukaryota; kingdom Metazoa; phylum Mollusca; class Gastropoda; family Planorbidae; genus Bulinus; species Bulinus truncatus. The sequence goes on from JAGDYQ010000014.1 coordinate 2,086,938, forward strand.
TGAGTTGTGTATGTTAAGTCTGTTGCTATGTCAGTTGTGTATGTTAAGTCTGTTGCTATGTCAGTTGTGTATGTTAAGTCTGTTGCTATGTCAGTTGTGTATGTTAAGTCTGTTACAATGTCAGTTGTGTATGTTAAGTCTGTTGCTATGTCAGTTGTGTATGTTAAGTCTGTTGCTATGTCAGTTGTGTATGTTAAGTCTGTTACAATGTGAGTTGTGTATGTTAAGTCTGTTACAATGTGAGCTGTGTATGTTAAGTCTGTTACAATGTGAGCTGTGTATGTTAAGTCTGTTACAATGTGAGTTGGATATGTTTAGTCTGTTACAATGTGAGTTGTGTATGTTAAGTCTGTTACAATGTGAGTTGTGTATGTTAAGTCTGTTGCTATGTCAGTTGTGTATGTTAAGTCTGTTGCTATGTCAGTTGTGTATGTTAAGTCTGTTGCTATGTGAGTTGTGTATGTTAAGTCTGTTGCTATGTGAGTTGTGTATGTTAAGTCTGTTGCTATGTGAGTTGTGTATGTTAAGTCTGTTGCTATGTGAGTTGTGTATGTTAAGTCTGTTGCTATGTGAGTTGTGTATGTTAAGTCTGTTACAATGTGAGTTGTGTATGTTAAGTCTGTTGCTATGTGAGTTGTGTATGTTAAGTCTGTTGCTATGTCAGTTGTGTATGTTGAGTCTGTTGCTATGTCAGTTGTGTATGTTAAGTCTGTTGCTATGTCAGTTGTGTATGTTAAGTCTGTTACAATGTCAGTTGTGTATGTTAAGTCTGTTGCTATGTCAGTTGTGTATGTTAAGTCTGTAGCTATGTGAGTTGTGTATGTTAAGTCTGTTGCTATGTGAGTTGTGTATGTTAAGTCTGTTGCTATGTGAGTTGTGTATGTTAAGTCTGTTGCTATGTCAGTTGTGTATGTTAAGTCTGTTGCTCTGTCAGTTGTGTATGTTAAGTCTGTTGCTATGTCAGTTGTGTATGTTAAGTCTGTTACAATGTGAGTTGTGTATGTTAAGTCTGTTGCTATGTGAGTTGTGTATGTTAAGTCTGTTGCTATGTCAGTTGTGTATGTTAAGTCTGTTGCTATGTCAGTTGTGTATGTTAAGTCTGTTGCTATGTCAGTTGTGTATGTTAAGTCTGTTACAATGTCAGTTGTGTATGTTAAGTCTGTTGCTATGTCAGTTGTGTATGTTAAGTCTGTTGCTATGTCAGTTGTGTATGTTAAGTCTGTTACAATGTGAGTTGTGTATGTTAAGTCTGTTACAATGTGAGCTGTGTATGTTAAGTCTGTTACAATGTGAGCTGTGTATGTTAAGTCTGTTACAATGTGAGTTGGATATGTTTAGTCTGTTACAATGTGAGTTGTGTATGTTAAGTCTGTTACAATGTGAGTTGTGTATGTTAAGTCTGTTGCTATGTCAGTTGTGTATGTTAAGTCTGTTGCTATGTCAGTTGTGTATGTTAAGTCTGTTGCTATGTGAGTTGTGTATGTTAAGTCTGTTGCTATGTGAGTTGTGTATGTTAAGTCTGTTGCTATGTGAGTTGTGTATGTTAAGTCTGTTGCTATGTGAGTTGTGTATGTTAAGTCTGTTGCTATGTGAGTTGTGTATGTTAAGTCTGTTACAATGTGAGTTGTGTATGTTAAGTCTGTTGCTATGTGAGTTGTGTATGTTAAGTCTGTTGCTATGTCAGTTGTGTATGTTAAGTCTGTTGCTATGTCAGTTGTGTATGTTAAGTCTGTTACAATGTCAGTTGTGTATGTTAAGTCTGTTGCTATGTCAGTTGTGTATGTTAAGTCTGTTGCTATGTCAGTTGTGTATGTTAAGTCTGTTGCTATGTCAATTGTGTATGTTAAGTCTGTTACTTTTCCTCACATTTTTAACCGAGTATCTTTCTTATAATAGCACACGCTGACACGTGACCTAATGCACACCCGCACAGCATCACGTCATCAATCAACTGTATTACATTTCGGCCTTTAAAATATTTCGTATTTGTGTATAATGTATGGAGTTGTCCTGGTTGACCTCTGACCTAACAGCCATGTCTACTACATCGTATTTATCCCCCCCTGACATCTAACAATAATGTGTACACAGCAATCCCACCCAATTACAAGACGTCGCATAATGAGCAGTTTTAACTCCAGAGCCATCAGACGTTAGAATTAAGGGAGCCGGAGTAGTGGCTTATTTCTTTTAATGAGAATTCCATCCGTCTCTACAGAATGGCCCCCCTTCGTTCTGGCTGTCATGTATGTTGGTCAAGGTTCCAATTAAAAGGCTGTTTCCCTTTCTTTTTTTTTTTAGATGATTTTCTTACGATGAAATACGAAGATGTTTCTGTGAACGTGTTAGGGTGAAAGTAGAGAGGGTGGGGTGGGGGAGGAGGGGTGTATATGTAGCCTATAACTAAAAAAAAGGTGGAAACATATGACAGGACTTTGACTACAAAGATTAGAAGTAAACCTTGTGACTCAGGGACGAGGCGTAAAAAGGTCATAGTTACGTTCAATACGACATCTTGGTGCATGTGGCCCCCGGACGTATTACTTGTCTGATTTACAAACGACTATATTTCCGCGTGGTTCATGAATTAATAAAAAATATTGACATAATAAAATCAACTGATGAATGCAATTGCAAAAAGATGCATTAAAACTAAATGTCGCACACTGCACTGCACCGCACTGCACATTACTGCACTGCACTGCACCGCACTGCAAATTACTGCACTGCACTGCACCGAAACGCAACCCAATGCACTGCAACCCACAGCACTTCATAGCACTGCACCGCACTGCAAACAGATAAAAAAATCAGTTTTGTTTGAAGGCTATATTATTAACTTTACTTACAACGTACATATAAATTACAACCAGGTAAATACTTTTGACAACAAAAAGTACACAATAAAACAATAAAGATATGCCCTAATTTATTTTTTTTAATAGAATCTCATTAAATTAACTTAAAGATACAAATAAAGATACAAATAAAGATACAAATAAAGATACAAATAAAGATACAAATAAAGATACAAATTAAGATACAAATAAAGATACAAATAAAGATACAAATAAAGATACAAATAAAGATACAAATAAAGATACAAATAAAGATAGCTAATACTGAGTTAATGTGTGTAGTGTAACCATCAACTCAATGGCTTAAGGTTTTCATTGAGAAATATTTCCACAAGACGTCAAACCATGATGACCTCATCAGCCGACCATTGATGCCTGGAAGAAGCCATCCCATAATTTGTACATTCATCATGAATTCAGGTCAGGAATAGGAGGGGGTATCATGCCCTGCAAGCAGTATGGAATAAAAAAAATCTTGATGCAATACTCGTTCACATGGGTTTTAAAACTTAAAAATGCGTTAATTTTGGTTTTCTTGTTTTTGTATTTTTTTTTCTGCGGAGGTTGTGGATGATTATCGTGATGCTGATTAGAAACGGGATTTAAAAAAGAAAATTCAATCATATCATCTGGCTGTACAATTGTCTCATGCTGTGAGATAAACGATTCAAGTTTGGAAGTGAATGCTGTTGGAGGGGGGGATATGACGTAACACATCCCGACTCATTCAATTTCCGGGTGAATTCACGGATAAATTCGGACTTTTGGTGACAAACAAATTGTCTCGTTTTCGTCCCTTGTAAGAGACACTTTTTTCTGTGATGGACCGAAGAGAAAAATAGAAAGAACAATAATTTGAAAAATATATTTGAAAAAAAAAATATTTTGTGATGCCTTTTGTATAATTAATTAACGAATCTATTATTTGGAAGGTGGGGGGGGGGTAATTTGAGAAAGAGTGATAATGACAGACAAAGAAGCAGACAGAGAGAGGGACGGAGGGGGGGTGGGAGAGGGAGGGAGGGAGGTGGAGGGATGGGAGAGGGAGGGAGGGAGAGGGGAAGAGAGGTTGAGATGGAGGAAGGGGGAGAGAGGGGGAGGGAGGGAGAGAGAGGGAGGGCCTACCTACAGGCCGAGTGGCCGCATGTTACGTCCGGCACCTGTGTTTTTATCTGCGTCTGTGTTTGTGTTTGTATGGATGCGAGAAAGAGGCTGAAGAATTTATTATACTGCAAAAAAAAAAAAAACAATGTTCTGAGACCCCCCCCTCTAACAATCTAAATTATTTTTTATGATGGTGCCCCATACTCGTGGGGGGGGGGCCCCGTGCAAGTAGAAAATGTTTGTGTCGGTCCGTGTAGTGACCTGAGTAAACTAATTTTTGCAGCCAGGTAGTATCATTTCCTAACTCTCAATATGCTCAGGCACGCCGAGAGGGGGGCAGGGGGATCATTGCCAGGGGGCCCGCATCTGTAAGGGGCCCGGCCGCCCCGACCATGTCAATTTTTTTTCACGACTTATTGTTTATTAAGGGGCCCGCAATGATGTCCTGCCCTGGGGCCCGTGTTGGCTCCCGGCGCCAATGAATATGCTGCATATGACCTTGCAGCCATTATATATAATGACTTGGAGCCCTGACATCTAATATCTTAGAGCCCTTATCTCTAATACCAAGGTCTAGCAGAGTTATTTCTAAATTTAGCTGGACCGAGAATATTTTCTATTATGGATAAGAGCGTTCTATTATCTAAAAAAAAAAGTAAAGTTCCCTTAGCCCTAACGGGCCATCGGGGCCGATGAAATGTAGAATTTATCAGTTTCTATAACCTCGGCATATGAAGGGATTGTGTGTGGTTAGCACAACGCCCAGCCGCCTTTACTTCCCCAACCTAAAGTCAGGTACCCATTAAAAACTGGGTGGACTTGTGGGACGACTTTGAAACAAATTTCACCTGGAAAAATTCCTATGGTTCTCACCGAGGGTCGAACCCAGGACTCTCAGGTGGACAGTCGAGTATCTACACAACTCGGCCATCCGTCCCACCTATTTTCTATAACTAAGGCCTAATAACAGAGTCATTTTTTTTTTAATTTAATTAAACAGAGCAAGACGTTTGCGGCTCTTAGGATCAGATTTAAAAGGAATCAATGTCTTCAGGCCCCTTACTTTTGCTGTAGGGAGCCATATCCTAAAGAACGGATCTGAGTGAATCATCTGATGATTCATTGACTTTAAAAAAAAAAACAAATCGAAAGAGCGTAAACAATTGATTCAATTTCCAACACTTAAGGAAACATTCCAGCAGCGTTTCAATTTTGTTTTAAGTTGGATCTTGGCTGAAATGTTCTTACTGCCTTACAAACAAAAATAAGAAAGCTGCGCAATTTATATGCTAATAGATGCCGTCCATGGTTTTCATTTTAAAAAATAAAAGAAGAAGATGTAGTTTCATGTCATATCATCGAATGAAGAAAAACAACATAAAGCTACCAGAGCTAACATTACGTCGCATGCATTCGCCATGCAAGTTGGTTGGCGGGAAATAAGACGGAAACGTCATACCCACGTCACTTCCGCTGATTGATTTCTGCTCGATCAGACGTATAAAAATGATCCCAAGATGTCTTCAGGAATTTCAAATGTTGACATATTTGTCCAGCGATCCGGCAGCACTTTAACAAACACACAAAACAAAAATGAATAATATTCAATAAATATGTTTATATTGTAGCTGTTTCCCTGACAGTTTTTTTTTTTTTGTTTTCACTACGTCCATCTTACTCTCTCACGTAATGGTCAACTGTACAAGTAGGACATGATTACGTCTGATGTTAATGAACTCTCTTATCTGGTCCTAACCAATTCTACCGCCGCCCGTACAAATGTGGTCAGGCTAAGTACAACCGATGTGTGATATAATCCACACAATCACTCCAAACCAATCTTAATTACCACAATCAAGAAACAGTCCAATCGGACCCAAATTACATTCTAGAAAGGTCAATCCGCACTTGTGATGATGAATCCCAGTAGAACTCACTACATTACCTCTATTTTGTTTATACCACGATCTAGTTCGTCCGATCAAACTCACTATTATGTATCACAATCATACCACAATCTAGTATAAGCCATGCGTAATATACTACAATACAGTTATACCATCTTCAGCTCCATTTATTCCAATCACAATTCACTGCAATGCAGTAACGCCCAATAGCATTTAATATAAAACAGTAGGGCCTATAACCCCAATCACATTTAATCAGTGGCGTAGCGATGGGTGGGCATCATGCCCCGGGCGTTACTCACAAAGGGGCGCCAAATGGTATAGTTTACATATAATATTATATGGTTTTCGAATGGGGGGGAGGCGCTAAAAAGGTTTTGTGCTCCGGGCGCGAGTTAAGCTCGCTACGCCACTGCATTCACTTCAACAAAGTATAATTCAGTCACATTCATTGCAAGACGATATCATCCAATCACATTCATTGCAAGACGATATCATCCAATCACATTCTCTACAATTACGGTATTGTGTACTCAGACTCATTGCACTACAATACAATCAGTTTCTCTCTGAAACTCTAAAATACAATCATTAACACTACAAACAAGCCCGTTGTACCTTATATTGAAATAGTGAATGCCCCCCACACACACACCAGTGTTACCTCTAAGCTGTGATCATGTGTGCGCGCACAGCTCACTGAGAGCACAAAAACACGTATCAAAATGTTTAGTCTGGTGTGTCAATACATCGTTAACGTTGCGCACAGCCGATAAGTTCATCTGCACACAGGTTTTGTAAAAAAAAAAAATTAGAGGCAGCCAATGCCCGCCCCCCCCCCCACGGGCGGCCGACCCTTCTAGTTACGCCACTGGATGGGGGGTGGATCTGTGAGCGTTGACCTCCCCACACCCCACCCACCAAGTCAGACTTATTTGTCCAGCTGGCCGTTTCCATGACCCTTGGACTTTTCAAACCGTCCAAAGCATTGCGTGACAGGAGAACCTGGTTTGGATCCAGCTGCAGGCCATATCTGTGAACAGATTAGTGGCTGGTGGTTTGATTTCATATTTGCTTCCCGTCTCGTAGCAACAGTACACATCCGGTGTGTGTGAATTAATACTGTAATCGAAGTTTAGCTGGCGGCCTCTTTTTATTTATCTTCAGGCCTACTTGTGGGAAAACATGAAAAAATCAAACAAGGTTACACAACTCATTGCTTAAATCAGGGATGTCTATGACAGTGTCTCTCAAACTTTGTTTGCATTCTCGACCAACCCATTACATGATTAGTAAAGAATGACAAAACATGGGTCTCATGGGATAAATCATAAAAGAATGGCTAAATATAATTGCATATATTTGCGAGTAAATAATTATTAAAGTATTAATTTTTTTGGCGACCCATTTCAAATCTACTCGTGGTTTACATTGTGAGAGCCAGTGGGTTTATGGCAGTACAACACAGATTTGTTTGCTGTTATTAATTCTTATTTATTTTTTTTTAATTGTTAGTTTAGTCCAGTGGTCGGCAAACTTATCAGCCAAAGAGCCAAATAAAAACATTTCATCACTTTAAAAAAAATGGGAGCCAAATCTGCTTGTTTAGTAAACTTTTATTACACTAAATTTTATTACACTAAATAAGTAGTACAATAAATAAAACTAAATGCCAGAGTCGCACTTAAGGAGCCAAAGAGCCACATGCGGCTCCGGAGCCGCACTTTGCCGACCACTGGTTTAGTCCTACCAAGTACCCCATTTCTGAAACCCAAGACGGGAGGTCTGGTTCTATGTCGCCTCTCGTGAATTTTGGATGATTGTATGTTCAGTTAAGGCCCCTTTCTTGGTGATGGGCTGGGTGGGGAGGTGGCAATTTTTCTCAACTCTGCATGTACTATACTGACGGCTCTAACTACGCAACTAAACAGAACTGAGAATTAAAAGACCATTGTGCAAACATTGCTTTGATGCTGTCCTCTCTCTGTATTGCCCGTGGTCTCATCTCCACAAGGTTGATTCTTTATTAGAGACAAAAATCAGACAATTATAAAATGAATCAAACAAAATTTATCGAGATACACTTTTGTACCATGAACAACCTTTTGGAATTTGTATTTAATTAGAAAGAGAGGGGTGTTGTTTACAGACGATTTTCCTCACTTATCTATATAATATGTGATTAGGTGATGTTTTCCCTGATACAAGCGAGATAACTCTAGCATCTTTTTACCAAAACATTGACACAATAACATGGAAGATGCTTTCACTTTCACTACTTTCTAAGCATTGATAAATCATTAAATGAAATATTTCACGTTTTGCTCAATCGCTTTTTTTTAACCTTATGTTGAAATTTAATTACAAAATATCTCAAATTTATGGCGGATGTGATTTCTTAAAAAACTGTAACAAATAATCAAACAATATCATCTCAATGTCCTTTTGAATTTGATTGACAGTGAGAGTCATTAATCTACTTTATTCACTTGAAAATGATGTCTTGTCCCAATCGAATTCTCCATTCACTGTGTCTGTTGAGTCTTTATTATATCGACTACTATTGAAAAGTCTGTTATATTGATTGGTATCACTGGATGCATCCTGCAACTTGAACTACATAATTTTTTTCAAATGTTCTGCACTAAACTTTGCTTCAAAAGCATTCATTTATTGTGTCAGACTAGAACACATTTAAATTTTGTGTCATATCTGAAAAGAACAAAAGTTAGACCTTGTAGATTTTATACTTGCCCAGATAATGAATTAGTTAATAATATCTTTAATAGACTTTACTGTGATAAAATGGATTATTCTTGTAGAAACAGGACATTTTTAAATAACTATGATAAAAAAGAAAAGAAGAGAGATATGGATCTCAGTGAAAATTCACTAGAAGATTATGTAACACAAAATAAAAACTTTGCCAAATGCAGTGGGCGATCAATGGCTGATTCATTTCTAGACAACACTGAAGAGTCAGACTCGATGACAACGGAAAAAATTCTTTTGAACTATCTTCAAAAATGGGAACTGGAGAAAGCTTGTGAATTGTTAAAATCAGTTATAAATAACGAAGTCATACCCAACAGACAAGTTATTCTAAGTTTGCTAGAACATTTATCATTTCTCGGAAAGGTGGGTAGTTTCAATTACTTTCCACGCTGTAAGTATAATTCATTGCCTACTAAATGTTAAACTAATAGATGGAATAAAGAAGTAGTTTTCAAATAAAGTTGATAGAAAATGAGCTTTATCAGCCATTAAGGTAGAAGCACAATAGCTTATCATATCAACCCTCACATGACCACTACTTGGGATATTCTTTTAATACCTGTAATCAACCACTTTATCTACCCCAGGCCAAATTGTAAAAAGATGACTTTTTTGAAGCTGTGTTGTAATAATGCAAACCTTAATGGGGCCACCTCTCACAGCTGAAAAACATGTTAAATTTTGAAAATCTTACTAATTAATAGTATGTTAAAATTTTATATGTAGCACTATTTTCTAGGGTGGCATGCTGGCCACAGGCTAGATTCCACTGAATCAAAGCATGGATTAATTAAGAATCCCTTCATGAATTTTTTTAATTCATTAAAAAAATCTATGCAACCAACTACTTGCATTAACATTAATAGTATTTTCTCTTTGAACAGGTAGAAGACATACTAGAACTTAATGAGCTGTTAAAAAACCATAAATTGATTTCTAATTTGGACTTCTTGAGATGTATTCATTATGCTTTTTGCTACAGTGGCCGAATAGTTGATGGTATTACAATGCTAAAATCCATGTATAGCAAAGATGAAAAACGGTTAGATGCTGACATTTTCTTTAATCTTTTAACAACAAAGGTATGCAAATTAGTTGTTTTTTTTAATTTGTGTCTAAGTTATTTACATGATATTTCAATATTCCACAGGAAAATGAGCAGTCACCGTTTCCATTGTTTTGTTTTTTTTCTTGCGACTATGGCCCTTTCTCCTGTGGATTCAGTTTAAAGCAGTTAATGAAAAAGATTTTGGGTTTGAAATAAGAATGATTTATTATCTCCTTAGAGTCCAGGGCGTTGAATATTTGTGGACAGACCAGCGACCATTTTGGAAACTGGTTGGATAAATAGCATTAGCGACTCGAGGGATTTCAATCAAAGACGGGATAATCAGAGAAAATAGTTTAAAAGGGCGAGAATACAGTGAGGACCGCGTGAGACAATTTAGTGAGTTCTCCAAGAAAATTAGTTGAGCCAGAGACAGGTCAGCTTGATATCTCAGGCACAGCATTCTCTTTGAGTGTGTTGTTAGTTGTAGCCAGAGACAGGTCAGCTTGATATCTCAGGCACAACATTCTCTTTGAGTGTGTTTTTTTTAAATCATTTTTTTAAGTGCAGCATAAGATTTCACAGAATCTTTTTATTTTTGGCACAAAAAAACAGCTAAAATAATTGTGCATACCAAAGCCAGTAACTGAACTCATTACCAACCCACAATCCTGTGAATCTACCGAATGATGATATCGAAAAAAAAAATGACTTTGTATGAAGGCTTTAATGAAATTAATTTATAATACCTGTCATCTGATATAAAGATAAGAGAGCTTTTTTAGAAATTTTTTAGAGAACTTTCCTGAGCTTTTCTGAAAAAGATGTGAAACCAATACATAAATATCTTAAGATAACATAATAAATCAGTTGTTTTTAATTCCATTTCCAGATACAATGATAGAAAGTTAAAACTAAATTACTTCCCTTTTTAAAGTTTGATTTTTTTTTGTTCATTTAGTCTGAAGAATTCTTTTTGTTCCGTTGTCAAGTTGGAATTTATCTGTAGCCATAGTAGTTTACTGTCACATGTAAACACACATAGCTATATATTTTATGATACGCTGTTATAAAATAACTACGACAGTTGGCGTACGATCTATTGAATCTGATCTAAATATTTTTTTACAGGTAATATTTCATTTCCCTCATCGCATGAACTTAATAATGAACTTTGTGGAAGAAATGGAAAAACAAGAACCACACAGTCAGACCATCAGAGCATCACTGTGGTGTTGTTATGTCCAAGCAGAAAAGTTTTCCAAAGCTGATGTTATGTTGAAAGAAAATGAGCGTCTCACAAAGATGGTCCCAGCTCAGGTGTGGATACACATTTTGTAAAATTCTACGTAAATAGTCTACAATTGTTGTTTCAACCATTATTTTATTCCTGTATACCATTAATTGCATACGTTTCATTCCCACGGACCACTAAATTTATCATTGTTATTCCCATACGCCACATTTATATGGAGCGTGTTAAGCCAGACTAGACTAAACCACTTTGTGAGTTAGGCTAGTATGGCTCATAATACTTTCTATATAAATATGTATAAATGTATGAAGCTCTTTAAACCATTGTAGCCTAATCCAATTCATTAGGCTGGTCAAGCTTGAAACACTTCATATGTGTGTGTTTAACCGATGTTTATCTTTAAATTTTTTAGGACTTATTTTCAATAATCATTTTTGATTAAGCAGGTTATTGCTTTGGTATATTTTCTTCTGCTGATCTGCAAAATGTTCTTGTAGACCACCATTTGTCTGCTGCTGTTTCTACGAGAATTATGACAAAAACTTGATGATACAAGGCAGATAAGCAAGAGTGTCTGAGCAAATGAATAAAAAAATATCCTTTTTAAATATGTGAAACAAAGGAAACACAGGCTTAGAAAAAAATTCGATTGTGAACTAAATTGAGTTTTTATTTTTTTCTTTGATGATGCACACATAATAAAAAAAATATTAAGATGAAAAACATGAACTTTATATATCTGGTGGCAAAGCCATATTTTATAGTTCCAAGAAAGACTAATAAAAATGTTTTTCTTCATGCGCAGGTCACAAAACTGGTCCAGTGTCATCAGTCTTTAGACTTCAATGTCGACCAAGTCTTTTTATGGATCCTTCAGCAGCCCTACATTAAACAAGGCCTCAAGTCCAGCGTTCTAGACTTTCTACTGCTTTACAATTGTAAGCACCTTACAGTTATCACGACATTTGTGGCACGAAATAATATGATGAAATTTAGAAAGCATTGTTGTCATCAATGTTTCATGTTTTATTCAACTAGCAGAAGTGATTTTGACTAACAATTTTTTTTATATTTATTTTATAATTTTTTATTTTTAGGTAAAATGCAGAAATGGAATACAGTCTTTTATTACCTGTCTTTTGCTAAGGATCAAGGCATAAAATTACACCAGCAGACCTTGCAGTTTTTTCTTAATAAATTCTTAAGTGAGTTTTCCGAGACCGGAATAGAAGATCTCTTGCTGTGGGCTGACTGTGCCTAATGACTTTAGTAAATTTGAATCAGTTCCATGCATATCTGAGTTTAACAATGCAAGAGAGTGTTTGATAATAAATAAATTGATAAAAAAGAAAAAAAGGTGCTGCCTGTAACAAAACGTTTATTCATTTCTTTCAGTCTGTTTGTTTGTTTGTTATTTCATTGTGTATTACTTGAGCATTGAATTTAAGATTTATCATTTATGTATAAGAACTAATGTTTCTCAGCTTAGAATTTATTATAACCCTTTACTAGTATGGGGCTCGCTTTAAGTCCTTGTACCAATACTGGTAATTCCTCTAAATCTGTGTACCAATACTGGTAATTCCTTTAAATCTGTGTACCAATACTGGTAATTCCTCTAAATCTGTGTACCAATACTGGTAATTCCTCTAAATCTGTGTACCAATACTGGTAATTCCTCTAAATCTGTGTACCAATACTGGTAATTCCTCTAAATCTGTGTACCAATCCTGGTAATTCCTTTAAATCTGTGTACCAATCCTGGTAATTCCTCTAAATCTGTGTACCAATGATGGTAATTCCTTTAAATCTGTGTACCAATACTGGTAATTCCTTTAAGCCACACATACCGCATTCCCTCAGCAGTATGTATCTATGTGCTTGGGCAAGAAGATGGGGACAGTTAATCCTAGCTAGGAGACAACACAGGTTATTTTCAGAAGGGCCCCCCAAGATAGGAGATTCCCAATATGGTACATACAACCTACTATTACTTCTCTCTGCCCCCTCAAATGGCACCCTAGGCCCTAACTACCTCTGCTGCTGTAAACGTTGTGTTAAATGACAGCAGTTTTTATCACTGCTCTTGTTGTAGGAAATTCATAACTTAAACCCTTTGATGATGCTAAGATGGTCAGTTTAAGCCCGGTGATATTATTGATTTTAAATATACTTGAATAGTGACTGAATTATCCCACTGGACAGTTGCAAATTTACTGATTTTTGTACTTGGAATGGAATTTCTTAGTCACCTAACTTGACCCCACTTATGGTGATACTAGCCGAGCTCATAGAGTCTATAATGGATTACAGTGGTGTGAAACACTTGAAAATATTTTGCTGCATCGTGAAAGAAGGAAATATGATATAAAACTTTAGTCCTAACTCGCCTACCTGTTCGTAAATATATAGTTATCAAAATGGGCTGAAAAAAAAGGAAAACATAACCAATTTCTTTCAAAAATTAAAATTTATTAACAAATATGTACACAAGTTTTTGTGTTTTCTGAAAAAAACACAGAAAAATTAAATTACAATAATCAGCACACTGGTGATTGTTGGTATTTTCTGGGATTAGTAACATCGCAGATTTAGACTCATTTCTATACTATCATAATTTTTTTTTAAAAAACTAAAAATATCACAAACACAAAAAAAATTGATTATTAACAACCAACCTATAAATAGCAATTTTTTTTATACTTGATGTAGTTACATCCAACAAAAAAGTCAATTGAATATTTGTATCTCAAATGAAATCATTAAATCCAATTTTCTTCCACAGAAATTACATTAAAATTGACAATAATGAAACACAAAAAACTCTTTCCTAAGAGGGTCTTAATTTTTATACGAACTTCAAGATTGAACACTTAAAGAAAATAACTTGAACATTATGTTCATGATAAAAATAAAATACATCTGTTGTCTATCAGATCTAAAATGAATATGAACTTATTTATGCAGTGGTAAGGCAAGAGCCAAAGACAGACTTGATACAGCCAAGAATCATCAACAGATTTCCAAGCTAGTATTGAGAATCTTCTTTCTTACTTACAGACCCTTGAATAAGTTGGAGTATTATTAAACTTTAAAACAGTAGAAAAAAAAATGTACATGTCATAAACAGGAATAACAAAAAAATGTCATTAAAAAATGTCTGAACCTTCTATTTGTCAAAGAAAAATGTTAACAGGAAAATAATATGAGCTATTTTCATTCGAAACTTATGATATTTATTATTTTTTCTCAGGTTATAAAGAAATAATCTATCCCTGCCTTATTCTGAGTGGTATATCTTCTACCTGGCTATTTCAAAATAATCTATCTCTGCCTTATTCTGAATGGTGTATCTTCTACCTGGCTATTTCAAAATAATCTATCCCTGCCTTATTCTGCGTGGTATATCTTCTACCTGGCTATTTCAAAATAATCTATCCCTGCCTTATTCTGAGTGGTATATCTTCTACCTGGCTATTTCAAAATAATCTATCCCTGCCTTATTCTGAGTGGTATATCTTCTACCTGGCTATTTCAAAATAATCTATCCCTGCCTTATTCTGAGTGGTATATCTTCTACCAGGCTATTTCAAAATAATCCATCCCTGGCTTATTCTGAGTGGTATATCTTCTAAAAGGTTTAATTTTTTAATTCTGGTAGGTAGTACAAGTCATGTAAAATGAAGTATGGCAGAAAAAAAAAAGGATATGATACAGGTTATAAGTTTTCTTGAGCAGCCGTTTACTCCCAGTTTTTATTTTTTCTTCTTAAAAAGTGGAGATACAAACGGAATTTTCAGGAAACTAGCTGCTTACAAGCTGATTCAATACTTGGATACTTGAACTGATAGCCAAGTTCCAGAGTTCTCTTGGGCAAAACTTTCTGACCTTCCAGTAAGACAGCCCCACCCTCCTTTCCAAACATTGCATTCGCAGCGAAACTTGGCAAAGGGACCAAATGAGGTCGACACAGAGCTGATGCGTAAGCTTTTGTAAATTCTTCACTTCGGACAGGGTTTGGTGATGTGCCATTGAGGATTCCTTTAACGTGATCATTTTCGATCGCATAAACAATGATGCCGGCCATGTCTTCCACATGAATCCATGAGAACCACTGTTTTCCTGAACCAATGGGTCCTCCGAGTCCAAGGTAAAATGGCATTTTGATGTTCTGAATGACACCACCATCATTGCCAAGAACAACTCCTGATAATATTAGAAAAATTTATTAATAATTTCTTTGCTTAAATAATTTCTTTACTTATTATATATTTTTTTTTTATCAAATTCATTTTCTAGACCCAGGATTCCTTCATTAGGTTGTTCGTTGACCCCTTTATTAAAACCCTTCAGTACAGCTAAAAAACAATGATGCCTTTTCTCAAAATTGGTAAATTCATACATTTTTTCACACACCCCACTAGGAACAGAAAAACTAATAGGGTCATTCTCTGTAAAAACAAATAATTAACATCTCTAATGGCAGAACACTTAACTTCAAGTATGTGCAGTATGTGGGTTACATTATTATAAAGTGCGATTGGGTGCGCACTAAAAAAAACGAGGAAGAAGTGATGTTTACACTATTGTCAGTAGAGTTAGGGCAAAGAACTGTATTTTTTTTATTATATTACTACTGTGTTGGGAGAGTAATGTTCTTCATTACCCCTGCTACTCTATTACTAATGAGTGTTCTGGATTGTGGTTATAACTTTGGGCAAGCAGTGTTTTTAGAAGCAAATTATCAAATTTTTTATTTGAGGTGCTGATGTAGTTTAATTGTTGTGTCATACAACAGAATGCACCGAGCAATATGACTTGGGAGTATAAATAAGATTTCAATTTCTGGTGCCTAATTATTGATGTAAAAAAGTTATCAGTAAATGACTTTAGCCTGTACATTTCAATACTGATGGAGTGTTCCATTTTACCCACACCCCCACAAATGAATTAACTGTACTCAACACTTAGCTGTCAGACAAACAAATTAATTAACAGAACTCCATTACCAGTTCTCACAATGACAGATCTTGTAGAGGAATTTTCTGGCAGCCTGGCTGCTTCTTCCCATTCTTTGCACAGTTCAGACAAGAAATGATGGGGCTCAACTCTGTCATTCTCTGTGTACTCTTTGTGCTGATCCTCTTTGTAGTACCCTAGAAAAAAGTGTTTTTAAAAAATCAACTTTGACTATCTAAAGCCTGGAAAAAAAAAATATGCTTCAAAAATCAACAATTTGACTATCTGCAATATAGGCTAAAAAAAAAAAAGTAAGAGATCACCTGCTTGTTTTCAATAACCAAATATATCTGTTCACAATGTATATCTGTTAACAATGTAAAGATTTCAATAACATTATATTATAAATCCTAAGCAGGAGCAGATTTATATTTTCAAAGTACAATTCATAATTAAGGTTTAAGTAACAGTGGACCCTACTGTAGTTTTAATATCACTTTAGGCCCCAGGTCAGACCAGTGGATTCCGTGTGAATTTCGTTACATCGTACACTAATTGGTATTTAATTTTTGCGCAATCAGACAGAGTCTCACAAATATAAACTGTGACCGCATTAACACTTTTGGTTAGGACACTTTTCAGTTTGTGTATATATATATATATATATATATATATGTATGTCTTTTAACCCACTTCCTATTATTCGATTTCTTTTGAATTTTGCATACTTGCTTGCTTCCGATGACAATACAATTTTCAATAATCAGGAACATCAGATTTTGTTCCATCATGCTTCAATTTTTAATTAGCCATTCAGTTTTACATTCACAGACAGCGCCTCGCAAATGATTAACTGTGACAGTGTTTTGTACTCTATTATTAACCTAGGATCTTCCACGAACAAGCATTTTAAATGCTAATGTTTGGAGAGATGGGGAAGCACTCAATCTCCCCTGAATCAACCAATCACAGTCAATGTTACAATATAGGATGACTCTGGCAGAGTAAAACCAGAAAAAGTTTAAAATAAATTATTTTTTTTTACTTTTTCGTGCATTTTAGACTATTTTTTGAAAAAGCGTGTTTTTTTTTTTTAAATCGTTTTTTTATTAAATTGTATTTTCTTTCCAAGGGACCCAGTCAAGCTGGTCCATGCCACAATACATGTATTTGTAAATTTATTTCATTAACAAACCACAGCATTTACCTATTCCAGAAAGGGAGACAAAAACTTTAGGTGGCAGTGCAGAAGACAGAACAGCTTGCTTTAATGTCTTGGTTAAATTTATTCTGCTTTCTTTTAATGTTGTTTTAAAATCGTCTGTCCATCTAATTTTTAAAAAAATAAACATGGGAAATGAAACAAATATATTAATTTTTTGCTTGTCACAAATATTTTCTTCATGATTATACATTTTGTAATAAATAACTATTATAATAAATTAATATATTAAAGATCAGCAATGGTAGATTTTTTTCCTAGAAGTGTTTGTGGAAAAAAGTAAGTAAGTAAAGTTCCCTTAGCCCAAACGGGCCACCGGGGCAGATGAGGTGTAGAATTCATCTGTTTCTATAACCTCAGCATATGAAGGGATTGTGTGGTTAGCACAACGCCCAGCCGCCTTAACTTCCCCAACTTAAGTCAGGTACCCATTTAAAGCTGGGTGGACTTGTGGGATGACTTTGAAACAAATTTTGCCTGGAAAAATTCCCATGGTTCTCATTAAGAATTGAACCCAGGACTCTCAGGTCAACACTCGAGTAACTACACCACTCGGCTATCCGTCCCGCTTTGTGGAAAAAAGTTTTTATTTATTTATGTTTACTTTTTGAAAGGCTGCAGAACAGGTTCTCCAGACATGCTCACCACGGCAACACAGTCACTAGGAAGTCCACTGCGTGTGACATCATTCTAGACAAAATATAAAAGTAAATGTCTATGAGGAATTATTTAATGGTGCTGTCATATGTAAGATCTTAAAAAAATTACACAACTTAATTAAACGGTTATTTCAATTTTTAATTCCAACTGCACCCACATGCCTTCGGCCACATATATTAGTGTGCCAGAGGATACAAAACTATGCTTAACAACAAAATCATATTTACAGCAAACATTGAATTTAAATGAAAATGTATAAAGCTATTTACCCATGTCATGCAATTAGGTGCCGCTTTTCTTGACACCGAGATTACTTTAAAGCCTTTACTGGTAGCAAGTCGAGAGACATGGCGACCAATAAATCCAGTTCCACCACCTTAAATTTTTTGATGAAAAATAATAAATGTTATACTCCGTTTCAATAATTTTTTTAAAGTACTGACCTAAGACATGATAAGACAGGGATAAGTTGCTATCTTTATTGGTTTGTATTTTTAATAACACATGAGTTTAAATCATCAAATGTTCATATGAAGAACTGCAAAAAAAAACTTATTGATACCAATAAAGAACTTTTTGTTTTATGAAAACTCAAGTAAATTTTTTCAAAGTCATGTTTACCTTCTGCAACAATTATCTTAAATGATTATTGATTATTATTATTATATGATTATACAAACATTATTTCTTTAATTTCTTATAATTATAAGCAAAACAATGTTTTGTAGTTGTTGTTTTTTTTTAAATGTAGTAAGTCTTTAATAATATTTTATTTATTTATGAAATACTAGTCAGAGAAAAAGTTGTTAACATCGCAAAAAGTGTCTCCTTGGGCTACACTACTTCAGTACTTGAGACAAGTTGTTAAAATTAATGTACAATTTAAAGTTAAAAAGTTTTCAAAAATTTAATTGATTTTCCATGTGCATCATAAACAACAATTAATTATTATCCCCATGATTAGCAATACATCAAGAGACTACAGCGCCAGATATTTAAAGTACTTTTACCTATTACAATACTCATTTTGAATCCACTTATGTAATGCCGAGTCGGTGTTACCTTGTCTTGTTTACAGACTATTGACCAATTTGATTTCAGAGTAGCTTCCCTTACATTAAGTCAATGTTAATAAATGCGCATGTAAAACCGTAAATGGGGTGGGGGTGGGGTGTTTACAGTAGGCTGATTTAGTTTTTTAACATAGATATATAGACGTATATATTTTATTCAGGAATAACTCTCGGCGGAAAAAATCCAGGCAGTCTGACAGCCGATAAGATCAAGAAATTGAGCACTTTCTCTTCTACTAGAGCCATCAGAGGGAATGAAAATGCAGAGCAGATGAAAAAAGCAATCCTTGCTTCCCTAAACCCACAATTACAGTACAGATGAGTACCCTCAGCACCAGTTTTTGCCCACTAGGGTAAAGATTCCTGATGCTTTTATAAAAGAGACGTCAGTGAAAAAAGTACCCAGGTGGTCATTCAACTAGAGTGCACACTTTTTTAGATTTTGAAAGGCTGCACAAGCATATCTGGCCCATTTATGAGCGCCTCTCAGACATACGTTTGCTAAAACGTTGTGAGTTACGTACTACACAAAATTCAAATAAGAGCCTTCACAGCGTTATCTGGTTCACGCTGCAGCAAGTTGCAATTTCATAACAAACAAAATGTGGAGTTTTCTGCTCTATGTGCTATATGTGAAATCAATTTTGGACCTGTGCATTCCATGGAATTCCTAAAAAAAAAAAAAAAACTGATGGGGAACAATCACTGAGACTGTGCAGCACCATGCCCGTAGCGCACGGGGGGGGGGGGCGCCCTGCGTTTTGTCTGCCCCCTCTGCTTATTTGTTCTACTTAGTAAAATGTATTACCTGCCCCCCCCCCCCCGCTATTGCCTGGCCCTGCTGTAGAATTTTCACGCTACGGGGCTGTGCTGCACGATGTGCAAAGTCCCTGTAAGGATGAGATAAAATCCCTTAGATCCTATAAACCACTAATGGGACGGTTTTATGGTGCCCTTCTTTCATCCCCACCATAGCCGATAGTGCAATGGCCATGGAGGCACCACGGGAGATATATCGGGAACTTGAGCTGCACGATAGCGAAAGCGATTAACAAGCAGCCAATATGCATTAGCGGGTCTTAAAAAAGAACGGGTTAAACAACAAAAATCTGCTATTAAAAAAAAGCTCAGATGGAGTATGTTAAGATTCATGGAACCACAGGCTATTGTGTTGGACAGTTTAAACCCAATATATCGAGTAGTTTTTTTTTATTATTGGACTTCATATGTGCTTTTTTTTTTTCATTTTTTCGAAATTATTTAATTTAAAATGTTTTTTTTTTAACTACTTCATTATTTGTGACAATAATGACTTACAATTTTGGTCATATGTTAAGTACATATAGGCTAATAAATTGCTGTGATGATTTTTAAAAAAAGTTTTATGATTAGTTATTTATAGATTATAGATGTTTTTGTGGGAAAATTTATTTTTCTCAGTTTTTTTTTAGTGATGAGAGAAAAAAATCATTAAAAAAAACTGTTCAATATATTTCAAAATCCTCACACAAAACTCCAGATAATGTTATTATAACCATGCTTACAATTTCAAATTAATTGTTTTATCCATTTGGGAGAAGATCAGATTAATCTTTGTTACAATATTGTACAAAAAACAAGATGGCTGCTGTTACCATAGCAACGGGTAATTTTTATTACTTTTTTTTTTTTTTTGCACATTTACCCATAAAGTTTTGATGGGTATGTTTGTATGGAATACCATTACAAAAGGTTGAGGATTGTGAAATTTTTTTTCAATTTCGCCTCCCTACCCCTTAAAGCCAATGTTAATATAATGTGGAGACTCGGCGCAGTAACTAATTGGGCAACAACTTCTATTGACCCCAGACATTTCTGTCCTTCACCCATCGTCTCAACTCGAGATCCACGGATTTCGTTCAAACTCATGGAGCTTGGCACATGCGCCCTTTAGTGAGCTACCTGCATCACCCACAAAGTGCGTCTAGCTATTGAACAACCTCATGTGACACTGCATGGCTGCAATTCATTGTAAAAAAAAATGGGCTCTGAACGTGACATGACTCGCCATGTCAACATCGGCCTTATTATTGGCACCCGGGTGCGTGCAGGTGTGCACATAAACACTCAGTTAAAGCAAAGCTCTTTATTTGTTGTGGATGGGGGGGGGGAGCACAAAATAAGTTTTTGGCTCGGACCTACAAACTAAATTTTGTTTTTTTGTTGTAACACCCCAACACAATCATTCCCAAAAAAATCAGCTCAGTTTGTAATTTTAAAAAAAAATGGTATTTGACGAGTTTGAGACTATACAAAATATACAACCTTTTTATTTATAACAATCTTTTAGTCTATAACAATCTTTTAGTCTATAACAACCTTTTAGTCTACAACAACCTTTTAGTCTATAACAACCTTTTAGTCTATAACAACCTTTTAGTCTATAGCAACCTTTTAGTCTACAACAACCTTTTAGTCTATAACAACCTTTTAGTCTATAACAACCTTTTAGTCTATAGCAACCTTTTAGTCTACAACAACCTTTTAGTCTATAACAACCTTTTAGTCTACAACAACCTTTTAGTCTATAACAACCTTTTAGTCTACAACAACCTTTTAGTCTATAGCAACCTTTTAGTCTACAACAACCTTTTAGTCTATAGCAACCTTTTAGTCTATAACAACCTTTTAGTCTATAGCAACCTTTTAGTCTATAGCAACCTTTTAGTCTATAGCAACCTTTTAGTCTATAACAACCTTTTAGTCTATAACAACCTTTTAGTCTATAGCAACCTTTTAGTCTATAACAACCTTTTAGTCTATAACAACCTTTTAGTCTGTAAGAACCTTTTAGTCTATAACAACCTTTTAGTCTACAACAACCTTGTAGTCTACAACAACCTTTTAGTCTATAACAACCTTTTAGTCTATAACAATCTGTTAGTCTCTACACTTTATTTACATCCATGGATTTACTTTCTGAATAATACTCCTGCTGCTGTTTAATAAGATGCACTTAAGTTAAATTTGTCCGTAGACAAGTAGATACAACAGGGCCACAGAGGGAGGGGTAAGAAATACACTAGCTTGGGTGCCCAGAGCTTTAAAGGGCCCCATCACTACAGAAATTTATTAATAATAATTTTTGGTTTAGGGGAGGAGCCCCAATAGTCAGAGTGTGTCAGGGGCCCCCCAGATTTACAATGAAAAGTTGTGTCTAGTACACAGCAGAGTTTTACTTGTTCAAAGGGGGTTAACTTAACTAAAAGAAACTGCCCCACAGACACAACTCTTCTCTTAGCCCCCTTAATTGATTCAACCACACATCTCCAAATATAACTCTCAATTCATTCACTTCCATTGCACATGGAACAGGGACCTCCATTCACACACATCATTTACTTTTTAATCAACCAATAGGAAGGTTAGCCTCCAATATCATTGGCTGCTTCCTCTACTTTTTGGATTGGCATATCTATATGTTCAGAGTCAGTCTTATTTTAAACTAGCCCACACCGAAAGGGGCTCCCTGTCACACAAAGTTCCTGATCTTATGCCTGGGACCAAAATAATATGTCCCATAAATAAATATAGTTGTCCTAACGAATGTTCTTTTCACTTCCATGTCCTCTTTGATATCTGCAATTCTCTTTCCTGTTTATGCATTACCAAGATGGCAGTGTTTATATTTTATATTCATTACATTAAAAAAAAAAAGTTCAAATTGTTTTGTAAATTTTGAGACTATGATATTTACTACTTTTTTTTAACAATTTAATAACATAATGGGTCTTTTTTTTTTTTTTTTTTTAAAGCTTTGTGGATACATTTTTTTAAAAGCAATCAAATCATTTTTAATAGGCTTGTACATTAAAATAAAAAATGTATTATATGAACACACTTGTACACATTTCACATTTCATCATCGCACACATTGTTAATCTGAGTTTCCGGGATCCATTGAGTTTGATAATGTAAAGTTTAACATTCTGTTATCGACAAAGTTAAAGAGGGGCATTGGCAATTTGTCTAGGTCTGCCCTTGACATCTGCCCTGGGCACATGGCAGTCATGAACTGAAACGGGGGGCTCGGATGAAAACAAATTTTGATCTGGTTTTCATCATCGATGTACGTTTCTTTTAGACAAGAGTTAACAACAGTCTTACTCGTTGTTATCTCCCACCTGGAACTTCCTGCCTGACAAGACACGCGTGTCAGGGCTGGGTACACATCATCAGCGTAGACTGTGTACAAGGAACCTGTGGGTTTATCTGAAGGATGTTTGTTAAGAGGGAGCCATTCAGATTTATCGAGATCGTAGGCCTTGCACCAACCTTCCTTATCCAATAAATATAATACATTTCCTTTCATAAGGAGTCTGACTCCGGATTCAGTAGCGCAATCTACTTCTAGTATCTGTAAAGATCTTGTTTCTGCATTGTACACATGGATGTACTGGACAGAAATAAACTTTCTGTGCATCATTGAACTAGCTTTCACAGTGATTAGAATATTCTCATTCACTGACCATTTGGTGATGGGTTGGTCAAGGTGGTCATCTTTGACTGAGGCAGCCAAGTTGAAAGTTTTTGTCGATAGGTCCATCTCGTAGAAATGCTGCAGGGTTTGGAATGTGCCGTCAGCTTTCATCTCACGACTCATTGACAGAACTATGAGCCTGCTGCCAACAGCTATGGGGATGACACTCTTTACTGGTGAATTTTTGCCATGCCTGGAAAACAACTGCTTGCCATCAAGGTGGGCCCACTGTCTGTTTGCTAGACTGAATTCTAGAGCTGTTCCTTTGTTGGCACTTTTGGATGAAAAAGAAAAAAAATAACATTATTTTCATAGCATTTATAATTATGGCTTCAACGACCTGTAAAATTATCCAGTTAATAAACAGGGGCAGGCAAAAAATGATGGTGACTTTCTTCTACAATTTGTAAATCACTATATCCTTTGTATTCAGTAATCATTACAGTATGTAATTAAAACCGTTTGGCGTTATTCAGGTTCTTCTTGTTGAATATGATCCAAAGCATAAGATCATTAATG
Source organism: Bulinus truncatus (assembly GCA_021962125.1). Lineage (NCBI taxonomy): Eukaryota > Metazoa > Mollusca > Gastropoda > Planorbidae > Bulinus > Bulinus truncatus. The sequence continues at coordinate 2,110,837 of JAGDYQ010000014.1, forward strand.
CCAAAAAATGATCAATGATAATCCAAATAATGTTAAAAGAGGCATTTCTGATGAGTTCCACATAATTATCTTTTTCATTTGTTCTTTGTTTGTTAGTCAATAAAAATATTGAATTTGTTAAAATAAAAAATGTTTGGGACACCATGCCTACAAACTGATTAACAAAAGGTTAAAATGTTCAATGATATAAGGTCCACAGAATTCCTACATTTAAGACAGTAGGTAACATTCACACAACCGATTACAATAAAAGTAATCAAACTGCCTTTGAGACCGTTAAAGTGGCCACTTCAGCAAAATATAATTATATTAAATATGTTAGGTTTCACAATTTGAAAAAAAAATATACCTGAAAAGATAAAGACAGTCATTGAGAAATGCCATGCGCCATGCATGCTTTTCAAGCATGACTCCTGAAATCGGAAAATCAATCCTGCATCCTTCTCGCCAGGTTTTCATTTCAATGTCATACAAAGCCAGTTCAAGCTGAGGTGATTTGAGAAGGGGTCTTGTGTTACCCTTTTCTAAAAAGAAAATTTACATTGTAAATGAGGATATTTTTTTTTAAAAAGCTCTAAGCAAACAAAACAAGAAAGAAAGACCAACTGGAGGTTGATAGGTAATTTTTTTGTTTCTAATGTGTTAATAAATGAAATTGATTACAATGGTACACTTACCAGCTTCAATAGCCATAATCTGAGAAGCCATTGCTCCTGAAGGTGCCAGCACAACAATGATGTTGCTAGGTCTGTCATTTCTGGAATCAAGGGGCAACAATTCTGCTGGCACTAGGGCAGTTGATGTTTGTTGTGGGGACTGTCTAAAGCAAGCTGCAGATTGGCTACATGAGGCAGAATCTTCTTCTGGCGTCTTAAGCTCCCCATTGGATATTAACATATCTTTCTTCTCTGACTGCAGAAATGGATGTTGGGGTACATTTTCACAATCGGACACTGTTTCCTGATGAGCTTCAGAACTCTTATTGCTAGTGGCTAATGCTTCTATTTCTAATTTATTTGAATTGATTATATTTCTCAACTGGGCTCCCACCAAATGTCCAGGCTGAAATTCAGAATTAGTTGTTGATTTCTCATTTTGTAGTCTTCCTACGCATATCAACCTCTTACAGTTGATGTCATGAAAACATATGCCACAACCCCTGCCCTTACTACATTCTAAAGCTTCGGTCTCTGGATCCAAAAAGCCTTGCAGTACTGTTTCTAACCACCTGACCAAACAGTTGTATTTATAGCTGTGATCACTCACATTTTTTTTCTTCCAGCTTCGCAAAAAATCCAGCATAAACATTTTCCACCTGTCCATTGATCCTGTGCTTAACAGTCGGAACCAGTCCATCCAAATATGGAATATTGCATCAAATTGGTACCTTAGTCCTTTCATTAGATTTTTGCTGGGGTTGATATCTAGTAACCTTCTCAGAGTGTTCTGCATGTTGTTCAAGAAAAGCTCAATCACCTGAAGAGATATAAATTGATTTTTATTGAAAAACAATTCTTGAAAGTTCATCAAGTTATGTTCTTTAAAAAAAAAAACATTGGCAATTTACCTTTGTGCTGTAATTAAAATAATGCTGATAATATCTTAAGTTTTCAAAACTAGTTTCATTTTTGTAAAACTCGTGACTAGTTGAGAAAGTTAAGGTTTAGAACAGGCCTAATTGAATACAAATGCAACAATTCTCTCTATTGGGTTATTTACATTTTTTAAACAGATGTCACAAGATAAAAAAAATCATAAATCTACTTTAGTTGCCTAGTTTTAAGAATATGTGAGGCTATTCCATAATATGGTGCATCTGGGTTAAAAGCACTAGGGAGGCAGCCTCTGAGGGGAGGCTAAATCTTCCCTAGAGAACACAATTTTGAACTAAAAAACAAAAAGGAAAAACTTCCAAGAATATAATCATGCAAACATTTACCAATTTTGTTAGCTATATCTAAAGACATAAACTTTAATTAAACTAAAATGTTCAGTGAACTAAGTCTAAACAATGGGTTTTAGGAAAGAATATGTATTAGGAAGATATCACTTATAAATCGTTAAGGAAACAGAATGAAAATTTCAAATGATATAATGGGGAACTTAAATTTTCCTATTGTCCCCTTAACAATCAAACTTTCCTCTCTGTGGGGGTGTCAGTCCCACCCAGGGGAAACAAATGTGTGATGCAATACTGATGGAAACACAAGTTGTGACTGTTAAGTTTATATGGACCAACCAAATGATTACTGCATAAGAATAGCTAAGAAAGCTGTAAAAGCATTGGAAGTGAGAGAGTGGTGTGGCAGGAGAGATCCTAAAATGAGCATATTTAGAACCAATGTAAAAAGATGATGAAGACAGTTAAAGTAGAGCGATAAAAGCTTCTTTGCATAATGCATGGCTCTCAACTCTTGACATCAATTTTTAGATTATTATTTGAATGATTGGAGCACAAAAAAATCCAAAATGCAGACTTCAGCTAAACATGACCTATCAACAACAAAGCAATGATTATAAAAAATACTGTGCAAATATTGTGAATAAATACTAACAGAAATAACTGAACGATTTAACATTATTCATGGTCATCTTAACAGAATTACAAACCCTTCAGAAAACCAGTACGCAGTTAACGATTTATCAAGTTTAAAAAACATATTTGTCAGAGGGACATGACAGTCATGTTGAAACGGAGAACTTGTGCGAAGATGTTTTGATGTGGTTTTTCACTTACACAATTTTTTTAGATAAGAGTTAAACAATACCCAGAAAAATTAAAAGTAAAGTTTCCTTAGCCCCTTAGTCAGGGCCAGATGAAGTGTAGAACTCTTCTGTTTCTGTAGCCACAGCATATAAAGGGGCTGTGTGGTTAGCACTAAGCCTTACTCCCAAAAAAGTCAGGTACTTATTTAAAAATGGGTCGGCTTGGGGGGACTTCAACCGAATTTCCCCTGGGGAAAATTCATTTAGTTCTCACCAAGGACCAAATAGTGGATTAGCTTGGGGCTTTTATGCTTGTGATGCTCTTAGCATGGGGCTATTGTACTAGTGATGCAAGCGCAAAGGGAGACAATGATAAATTTAATTTATTACAAGAGGAAATTATTCAGTGGAGTTGGCTGCCTTCTAGTTGTTTGATTTCTCACATCTCATAATCACACCATACAAAAAGCGGCCAATGCTGGTTTTTTTTTTTATTAGCCCTATCTTGGCTTTTGAACGAAATTCCACTGGCAGCTCTGCTCACAAGAGCCCTTAGTCTTTGGTATAACATAAAATAATTTATTCGATCATTGAGAAAACTAACTACATTTAGTTATCATGTGCACATTTTTAACCAGTAATAAAACAGTTAAGCTCCCTATTGACTCACCTGTAATGGATTGCAGTCATGAAAAATACCGCTGACCAGAAGTGACTCAATCACTTCAACACTTGACGAATTCAAATCAGAATGATAAATAAAATAATCATGGAAACGATACCATAGCAGCCATTTGGTGTAAGTAAAAAGTTTCACCTGCGAAACGAGAAAAAAAAACAAAGCTTTTTTTTGAAAACGCTCATCCATGAATAATTTATTAATTGTTAAAATTTTACATAAAAAAGAAGACATCAATCATACTTATGTTTAAAACACTTAGCATTGAACTATTTACAAAAATAGCAGCTAAAGAGGCTTACTGAATCATAAATACGGCTGAACATGTATAAGATAAAACTGAGCACAATATTTTATTGACAGTTACAAATGTCAACTTTGAACATATTTAAAAGGTATTTTAAAAAAAAATTCAGTCCATTTCATACTTCCACACTATACTCAACTACATCCACACTATATTCAACTACATCCACACTATACTCAACTACATCCACACTATATTCAACTACATCCACACTATACTCAACTACATCCACACTATATTCAACTACATCCACACTATACTCAACTACATTCACACTATACTCAACTACATCCACACTATACTCAACTACATCCACACTATACTAAAATAGTATTTTAGGGAAAGTTTGTGTTAAACACCCTTTCCTTAATCTTTCAGAAAACAAAAAGCAAAGAGAAAGTTTTGCCATTTGATATTAAATATTTAATCAAACCCTACAGATGCTAATTAACCGATAAACAAATCAAACTCAGACTTACAGAATCTAAATTATATTGCAAAGACAGTTGGAAGTAGGTAATGGCTGTGTGAAAGTTCAAGGTATTCACCATGTACATCTCTACGCATCTTCGCAAAATGTCGCACATTAAGTAGTCCACCAGCTTTAAAACACTTTCCAGGCAGCTTAACTCAAGATCAATTTCATTGGTATAGAAACTCCGAATAACCATCTCCACATATTTTGGATCACAACCAACATGGGTTAAGTCAGTCTTTTTTAAACACTTTGAGGTACATGGAAAATTAAAGCTGGTTTGGAAGTACTCACAGCAGGCTGCCAAAACACATCTGAAAAGTCACAAAAATAATAGTAAATGAAAACTGCAATGAAAAGAATTCGTTTATTTTTAAATATGAGGTTTTTGAATAAATTTTTCTATATATAAAGTAAAAAAGTTTTGCTAAAATGTTGGCTAATCATGAGTAGAGTTTTTTTTTGAAAATGATTCTAAAGAGTGCAAAAAAAAATATGAGTTCATGAATTCATCATACGAATGCATAATTAAAATGGCAGAAATACAATTCATTATACCAACACATAATTAAAATGGCAGAAATACAATAGCATTACAGCAGTGGTTCTCGACCGTAAAAAAAAACTTTTGTTTTCGCCACCAACCTGTTCAAGAAAAACAACCATAAAGTTAAGAGATTAAAAGCAGCATTAATAGCAAATATAGATTTTTCCTTTTACTTTGCAGTTTAACAGACTTTTAGTCTTGTGTCATACAGTAAAAAAGAGAATTGTAATTAAGAATAGTATAGATAGATTCTTGATCCTTCAATTATAAATTTAAATTTTGTCACACAACACCTGAAATTTGTCTGCGGCCCACCACTTTACTGTCGTCTTTACTGTATTTAACATATATCACCAAAGGAAACACTTTAACAAAATTAACACAATCCTTTTGAAGATACAAATCACTCTTTAATTAGTACCATCACAGTATCATCTATAAAATACTGACTACAACAGCTAACTGCCCACGTCTACTCTAATAACTGGGCCTAAGAACGACCTCTCATACCAGGTGTACTTCACGACTCTCGCTCCAACTACTGGACATCAACTAACTGTACACACAGTCAGCTACACACACACACACACCCACAGACAATACAACTCAGTCTCCAGTTACACACTCGTGCTCTCCCCTGCTCATACATACCGTACCGTTATCCACTCTGTGACAGATGATACTTTGAGAAACATCTAATTCATTTATACCCTCAAAGTACGACGGCATACATGTATTTGTTAACATCTATAATGCTAAGAATAAAAAAACTATTCCTTCGTCATTTAAGACCTCAAAAAGATTGTTTCATTTTTTTAAATTTTAATGATGCTGTCAATATCTTGTAGGATATTAAAAAAATCATTTTCCACCGTCTATCTGATCCAAGATGATCACAGAAAACAATTCTATGATTGATCACAAAAATGTGTCGTTCTCCCATAAATGTAAAGAAAACTATAATGTTCAAAACATAAATACGACATATGTTTGTGAACATCACTTATCTTTTATTTATTGCAGTAGAATGCATAACAATTGATTGAAGTTAAATCCCATGCTGAAAAAAAGAACTATATATGGCTCATTATTTTATTATTGGTTCCCAAAGAATTGCTTCATAACAAAAAGAATGCTGACATCACACTTTAGGGACCCCTTCGTTACAATAATATGATATGAAATGTCACAGCAATGGGATTTAAGAATAGCAAAAATGAGAAGTGCGCACAAATTATCAGGGCCAACACAAGGGGTCACAACCCATACACAATAACAATAAGAGGACACACATTTAAAATATTAACAATATCAATATTACTGCAAGGGGCCCAAATAAAAAAGTTCACTTCAATTGAAAGTACAAAATCAACACAACTCAGGGGCCCATGTATATAGTGGCTTTTTTATGACATTAATTTACAAATCAACACAACTCAGGGGCCCATGTATGTAGTGGCTTTTTTATGACATTAATTTACCATAAAACAAAAATGAGGGTGATATATCACGGACATCGCAAGGGATCCACATTAGGTACAGTATTATGTGAGCTATTAGGTGCCATGGTACAGAGAGGCACAAGTGAACAATATCAGAGATGTCGTTAGGGATGCACAGGGTTGTTAACAATACTCTTAAATTGTATCGTCAATACCAATACAAATTCTTCATGAAAATAGTATTGTCAATACCAATACAAATACTCAAGTAAAAATGTATTGCCAAAATCGATACCAGTACAATACCAATACTTCTGAGAACAACAAAATATTTTTTTTAATATAATTAAGTGCATTTTTTTTTCAAGTTTAAAATAAAAGTAAAAACAATAAATTACAATGTCAAAGCACAATTTTAATGCTAATCACTTCACCATTTGGCAGCACGTAAGGAGACCAAAATGATCATTGCTTAGCCTAGAACGTAATGTTATACAAACACGCCCACCCAAGGAAAACAGGCGCTCAACTGCAGCACTAGCCGGAAGTCCAGTGTTCAGTTGCAGGTATACTTTCTTAATGCTTGTGTAGGCTACATTTCTGATGAGTTATCTTCAAGATATCTGTCTACTTCAGCAGAACTGTTACTATTAAGCAATTTGTCCTGGTTTTGCCGCCATGCAGTAAAATAAGCAAAACAATCTGTAGATTCAGATATCTGTGCTGTAAACTGTACTAAAGCTGCACCACCCTGCCGAGTAAGTTGAGTTGGAACTGCACTCAGTGCACTGCAGGCACGCTTTAAGGTTTTTGCAACTTCAGCCTTGCGAACCAAATTGTCTGTCCAGTCGGTCTTAAATTTAGGATTGACCACTGCTGCCAGTTTTGCCTCTGGGTCAGAAAATATAACATCGAATCGCGCATTAATTCCATCAAAAACAGCTCTGGCAAGGGGTTCACACACCGTGAGAGGGTGTTTATGTTGCACAATCATTTCCTGTAGTTGACCTTTTATAACGGTTAGTGTGGGCAGCAAATAGCTGTGTACAGACAGTACTAAATGAAGCCAACTTATCTTTAAGCTATGATTACTATTAGTGATTGAACTTATGCAGATTACTCTTAAAACAATGTATTTAAATCGCTATTTTTTTCTGCAAATAGCTAATAGTGCCAATAGAAAAGTATTGGTATCGAGTATCAAAAATGATTCGTTTAAAATGTATCGGCGATACACAAATCAATACTTGATACAAAAAGGATCGGAAATACATGAACTAATACTAAAAAAGTATCACCAATACTGAATTGGCCGATACTTCGATACTAACAACCATGGGGATGCAATATGAATAAATGACCAGTCCTTAGGGGCCATTTCTGGAATATAAAGAAGCTTTTGATATGTGCGATGTTCAAATATAGGTAGCAAATTTCAAATCCTCCTGCATACCCACCACCTTGCCTGGGTACTGGGCCTCTAGATTCTAGGTTTTTTTTTTAATTAAAGCGACTTTAAAAATAGATTTTATTTAATCATACAAACTTTTAAAACTATTAGGTATGAGTAAATAAATATAATGAATGAAACCTTACTTGTGTGCTTTAATCTCATAACCAGAAACAAATATGGAAAAGTCACAAAATTTTCCTTCTTCTTGCATACCAGCCAACTTGAAAACAAGGTTGCTGCTTCCATAGGTGTCGACTTGGACAATCATTTTTTTTATACTGAAATGATGACAGAGAAAAAAATCATTGACATCAAAATAGAAACTTGCTTATCTAATCTTAAAAAAAAAGTTTCCCTTCTTGGCCCTAACGGGCCAAATAAAGTGTAGAATTCATATGTTTCCATAACCTGGGCATATGAAGGGATTGTGTGGTTAGCACAACGCCCAGCCGCCTTTACTTCCCCAACTTAAGTCAGGTACCCATTTAAAGCTGGGTGGACTTGTGGGACGACTTTGCACCAAATTTCACCTGGAAAAATTCCATGGGCCTCACCGAGGATCGAACCCAGGACTCTCAGGTTGACAGTCGAGTATCTACACCACTCGGCCATCCGTCCCACTTATCTAATCTTAGGTAATAATAAAACTCCTTAGTCCAAAATTATAAAATCATACAACTCAATATTGCGCCATCATTTTCGGCAACAAGGAAAAGAAGTGAGGCTTATTTATAATATAAACATAATGATAATGGGTCATAATAAAAGTACTGATACTTATGCTTTGTTTTAAGATAGGCACTCATTTAACTATTTTAAGAATTAAGTCAAGACATTCAATTTATAAAATTTAGGTAATCCACATCTTTCTTGAAAAAAAAAAAATATAAATTTATGATGAGTTTATCAGACATGGGGCTGTGCAAAGACTAAGAACTAGAACATTAATTATTTAAGTAGCAAAAATTGTGACAAATGTAGCACTGACACAAAAATAAGTGGTGTAATTAACATTAAGTTTAATAAACTTATATTCCCATTGATCTAGGATTCAAGCGAATCGACTGTTTTATAACATGACTGTTCCACGTTTGTTTTATTTCTAGTTCAATTAGTTGTTTACAGATATATAACGGCGTTGTTTATAAAACATGTAGTTTTGAGTAGCTCCCCCTTGCTATTTTTTTTTTGTTACACTTATCTATATAACATTAAACAATGGCCAACAAAAAATTTACAATATTTTGTTATTTATTTATTGGTTTTTGAATCTGGAAAGGGGGGGGGGAGATGGGCCCCAGCTATCATAGTTGGTTGGAGGTTGAGGACCTAGTCGGTCTGTTATTATCGGAATTGTAACCACAACACAGCCTAATGCTAATCGCCACCTAAAATGGGCACAGAGATACGGAAATCATACTGATAACTGAGTGACGCGAAAAAGTAGACGGGTGTCTCTGTTGTTGCCAGATTCGTATTACTTAAGCTATTATGGAATTATGTGATCATACGCCCATTTTTACTAATAGGGCGAACTCAGAGATATTGAGAATATCTATGTCTTCTATGACACTAATCCCTCCTGAACCTTTGGCTTTGGGCAGTGCCAGTTGCGGAGATACCTTAACTTGCGCACGGGGCACAATACCTTTTTAGCGTCTCCCCCCCCCCCATTCGAATACCATATAATATTTGTAAAATATACCATTTGGCGCCCCTTTGTGAGTAGCTCCCGGAGCATGATACACCCCCTTGCCCCCCCCCCCCACTACGACACTGCTTTGGGTTCTTGAAAGGTGTCGTCGACAGACATACATCATGTCTTTTACATGCCAGTGCATTAGTTATTCATCTGTTTTCTTAACATTAAAGATTCATGTCCGGTTCAAACATGGCTGCCAATGAGCTAGAAAATTATAAAATTCATACCGGTATATCACAAACCAATATAGAAAATGAAGATGATCTTATATCAAAGCATAGAAAAGAAAGAAAAGAATTTCAAGGTCCTTACATTTCCATTTTTCTTCTAAAGGTTTTTTTTGTATTTAAAATTTTCTTATTACAATTTCTTTAGACTTAGTTGAATAGTATTGTATAAGTATTAAAAAAATTATAATATTGGCTACATCGTGCCATGTACATTTGATACTAAAACGTTAACTAGCCTAAGTAGTTAAGTAAAATTAAAATGAGTATATTCTAATAAGGCTACTACGTAGTTTTAGGAAACAGTGATAGTAGGTTTCATTTTGGCCTGGCTTAACTAAATAAATAAAAGTAATAAAACTGACAAAATAAAAGTTTGCCTACCCCTGTACTGAGAACATTATAATTTTTTGTATCAATATATAAGTGTATAAAAACATTTTTTTTACAAAGGAGTGTAAAACTTTAAGATCAAAAACAATGTCCAGACATCAGCAATTTTACCACACGTTATCACAAGTAGTATTACCACCCATCTGTATTTTGTACAGCTTGTACATTTTAACCCCTTGTCTGTCCTAGATTTTGCCTCCAGCTTTGTCTCTACTTTTCTACTCTTTGTCTACCAATGGCTTGCTTATCTATTTTCATTCGTTTTATCTCATTTTGGTGAAAGGCCAGAGGTTAGACTCAATGGTTAGAGCCACATTGCAGCAAATGATAAATATGCACATACTGCAACATTTAGAACTTGCATAAATCTTTTTAATACTTGTTCATACTCATTTTGCATCCCCACATTTTCATCATCTGAGTAAAAATTGACTGTAAGATGGAAAACATCCTTCCTACAAGAGAATAGTTTCATCCATTAGTATACTGTAGTGTAAGGGGCACATGTACAAGAGGAATTTTATGAGTAAAGTACTCATCATTTGTTAAGTATTCATCATTTGTTAAGCATTCATTTGTTAAGTACTCATCATTTGTTAAGTACTCATTTGTTAACTACTCATCATTTGTTAAGTGCTCATCATTTCAATGTCTAAAATGGGATATTATATATTTTTGTAAAACAACATTTTTTTAATATATTAAAACTATTGGCACATCCATCATACATTAAAAAAAATACAGTTTTCTGCTTTCTTTTTTTCATGTAAAGTCTGAAAGGATGAGATATATTTACCTCTTACATCTTATAAACCACTAATGGGATGGCTCTTGTAGTGCCCTTACTTCAATCTCACCATAGCTGATTGTGTGATGACTGGTGATGTACCATGGAAGATATAGAGGGAACTTTCACCATGACCTGAAAAATAGTGTGGTTCCTACCAGAGATTTAACCTGGGACCCTTAGGCATTTAATTCATTAAAAAAAATGGCTCAAATATTCTGCTTCTGATCATTGGAAGCCATTTTCATTATTGAATTATTAAGATTTATATAATGTCATTTACTGCCTCATGTTTACTGCCGACTCGCTTTTCTCAATGGAACTCACTGTATAAATGTTATTCATGTGCATGTCATAAATATAAAGTTTTTCATTAATATTTTATCGACACAAGAAACCTTATGGGTCATTAACCTCTCTCTCTCTCTCTCTCTCTCTCTCTCTCTCTCTGAACTCTCTTAGTAACCTCTGCTACTGGCAAACTTAACAACTAATTATGCATTATGTGACCTTGTGACTGCCCATTTTTTTAAAGTTTCCAACATGCAGTGGATTGTAAATATTAAAAAATCGCTGTGTTTAATTTATTTCAGCTCAGATACAGAAAATGAAAAACTCTGTTCCCAAAGGTGATAAGAAGAAAAAAAAAGAAGTTATTGAAAAAATTGCCATCATGGAGGCAGAACTGGATGCTAAACATGAAGAAGAGCTCGCTAAATTCAAAGCGGATTATTCTGATTTGGTAGACATTTTATTATTTGTCCCCTTTGAGTCAAGATTAAGTTTTTTTCACCTAATATACATTTTTTTGTTGAAATGTTGAATTAATAACTCGATTTTCTTTCCTTAAAAGAATTTTATAATGGATTCTCAGCCAATCATAACTTTGTTTAACATATCATTTTAAAAAGTGGTCTATAATAAAATATTTAAAAAATGTATAACTGTGTACGTGTATTTAGTTTTTCATATAAAAGTGTCTGATTTACGTACATCTTTTTTTTTAATCAGAAAGACAGTGTAGACAAAGTCCCTCCAGATGATACAGAGAACAATACTAACAGTGCTACTGTGCTGAATGTGGAGAAAAAATCCAAGGCACAAAAAAGAAGGGTAATGACTATCATAATTTTTTGTACTTTTTAAAAAATTATTTTATTTCTAAAAATTTTTGCTCTTTATTTCAAAATACTTTCTAATAAAATTTAGAATAAACACATATTAGAAATGGTATTTTATTCTTTATTATTAAATAATCATTACGTTTTGGTTATAATTTTACTCAGGAAATAAGGCTATATAACATGAGTTGTATTGGCCACTCACAAAAATGATTTTATATGAATAAATGAGGCACTATATTTGTTTAATATACTTGGATAGAGCAGCAGTAACTGAGAATTTCATTAATCTACTAAAAAATCTGATTAGTAATTGTAGAACTTTCACTCCATAATTGTTATACCGAAGAGGTAAATTGCGAGCATCATCTAACTCTTTTTCATGACTCCTATACATTTCATTATCGGGAAGTTTGGCTTAATTACACATCACACTTTGTGTTTTTAATTTTGTTTATTTTTAGCTAAGACTATTGACTTAATGCCTTGAACTCCTTGCGGATCAAAGGGCCTTTGCAACCACTCTCCAGCGCACTCTGTTCTGGGAGGCCTTTTTCAATCCTCCCTCATGTCTGTTTGCAACTAAGATTATTATTGAATAGAAAAATATGCTCAGTGAATTTGGGCATCTTTGTTTATCTTTCATAGAGTATGTATGTAGAGTATGTATGTAGAGTATGTATGTAGAGTGTGTATGTAGAGTGTGTATGTAGAGTATGTATCGAGTTTTAAGAATTTTATTCACATAATGTTGTTTTTTTTTTTAGGAAAAGAAACAAGTGAAAGGAAAAGAAAGGGAGGAACGGATAAAAGAACAAGAAGAAGAGAATAAATTAGGACCACGTCAGCAGGAAATGGTCAAAATAAAAGCCATCCTTAAAGAAAGAGGGTTAACTTTTTATGAGGTAGGTTGTAAAAGACAACTTCATTGACATAAATAAAACACTAAATATTCACAATACATGGATAAGTTTTTCAAGTTCCCCCAAATTGCCAGTTTTTGCTATTTAGTTTTGTAGCTTTGGCTTCAAGCCATCCATTTTAAGTGTCTTTATGAACTTCACCAAGATTTTTAAATATATATACATGTATATTCTCATAACAAGTTCATGTGCAAGACTAGTTTTCAAAAAAATGGTTTTGTTACTTATAATAAAACATGAATTTTTTTATTTTGTTAATAATGGTAGCAATTTTTTTCTAAATGCAAATGAATTTTATTTATTTAAAAAGTTTTCTTGTTTAATGCATTTTCTTTTTTATTTCAAATTAAATTTACAGATACCAGCTGATGGAAATTGGTAAGTTATTGATATTTTGGAGTCAAGCTCATGTTTGCAAAAAAAAAATTATTTTGAAATACCATAAGCTTCTGTCACTTTTCTAACAAGTGAGTTTGTACGATTTCATATATAAATATCTTTTTTTATCTTTGACAACTGTAATTGCTGAAATAATCTCTAGATACATTAAGAAATACAATTCATGTGTATATGTTGATGTAATTATCATTAGCATGAATTTAGTGTGCTGTAGTGAAATTCTTGGCATTTTCTTTCTAAGTCAGTCCATCATTTAGAAATGTCATTTATTCATACACACACACACTAATTCTGTGTGTTTCTAACAATTGTGTAGTATGATTATGTTTGATGATCTTTACACATCCTTTCTGAAAAAAAAACATTTTTGTAGCCAGCATGAGAAACCTTCTTACTAATTTGATGGAACAGATGGCAGAGTGGTGTACATGCTCGACTATTGACCAGAGGGTACTGGGTTCAATCCTCACTGAGAACCAAGGGAATCGTTCCAGGTCCTGGTAAAGTTGCTGTTAAGTCCCCCAAGTCTACCCAGCTTTAAATGGTTACTTGACATTAGTTAGGGTAGTATAGGTGACTGGGCGTTGTGCTAACCACATGATCCCTTCATATGCTGTGGTTACAGAAACAGATGAATTCTACACTTTATCTACTCCACTCAAGAGGATCAAACCCATGACTCTTAGGCCAAGGGAACTTTACTTTTTTTTACTCCAATATATATATTGTCTCAGTACACATGTACACTAGGTGTCTACATACACATACAAACACATCCACACTAGTGTCCCACGATAACATTTTGTCGCCAGTCAACCACTGATTTTCTCCCCTGACCATTTGTACTATGATTCACGCTGTGACACCCATGTTTCTTAAACAGTCTGGAGAAGATTCAGTAAGTTAGAACAGGATAATTTGTGACTGAATTTTCTAAGTGTGTAAAAGAAAAAAGAATTTTGAAAATTGTTTAGAAAAAATTTATCAACATGAAATATTATGAAATTTTCACATGCTAAACTTATGTTATTTATCATCACGAAATGAACATGCATTTATTTTTTTATGTTTCAGCTTATACAACGCCATAAGTCATCAGTTATCCAGTAGAAATGTCCAGGTGAGATATATTCCCCAGGTGGACAATACTTCATAAATTATTTTTAGCAATGAACTATAATTAAAGATATAATAGATTCATATTCTCTCTTAATTTTTTTTTCTCAGTCTACCAATGAAGAGCTGCGTCATAAAACTTCCGAATACATGAGAAGTCATCGAGATGATTTTCTCCCCTACTTAACAAACCCAGATACAGGAGATATGTTAACTGAAGGTTAGTTAACAATAACATAGGAACTATTGCTCAGTATTCTTCTCTCTCTTGGAAACTCTCTCTTATGTTATCGAGCCGAGGCTTAGTCCCTAAGGGTTCATGAGAGTGAGCGATGTCCCCTGTAAGGATGAGATGAAATCTCTTAGAACCTATGAACCACTAATGGGATGGTTTTTATGGTTCCCTTCTTTCATCCCCACCATAGCCAATAGTGCACCATGGGAAATATATCAAGAACTTGAGCCAAGACCTGAAAAATTTCCTTGGTCCTCACCGGAGATCGGACCCGGTACCTTCAGGTCGACAGTCGAGCGCTTTACCACACAACCATCCATCCCCATTGCTCTTGAGAGTAAACCTACTATGTCTCGCAGCTTTTACAGACTGCCATATAGCCCTATGGCTAGCAGGCTTCACTACTCTTCCATGCTGGAATTCTTGCCTTTAGAATAGTACTGTTTTTTAGAACTTTTTTTAATGGCACTATTCATAATAAAAACCATAATTAAAAACTAAATTTTACTGAAATGTTTTCTTATTAATTTCAGAGGAATATGAAACTTACTGTAATAAAACTGCTAACTCTCCAATGTGGGGAGGTCAGCTTGAGGTTAGTGTATCCAACTGTTTCAACAGAGTAGCAATATTTATTTATTCACTTAAAAAATGTTACCCTTTTCTCTCTGTGTGTTTTATGTCAGTCGTGCATTAAAAATGAATTAGCTAGCCATATATCAAATGATTATTTTTAAGATTTGAAATGATTCAAATGTTAAAACTTATGAAATGATTCTGTTGACTTTGTCATGACAGATACGAGCCCTGTCTGAGGTTCTGCGTGTACCAGTAGAGGTGATACAGGCCGACATGAAGCCGTTGGTGATAGGAGAGAGCATGGAGGGCAATCCGTTATCTGTTGTGTAAGTGCTGAAAATAATGGGCTTAAATTAGATTTCATAAATCTATTGAGCATTTAGAGCCAAAATATGACTCAAGATGTTAAGTTATGTGTTGTTGTTTGTTTATTTATAAACTTGTAATGCAGATGATTCATCATTTCATTATAATGAATATAATGGGTAAAAAAAAGAATAATTTAAAAAAAAAATATAATTTCTTTGTATATGTGTACATTTCAGGTACCACCGCCATGTTTATCGTCTAGGTGAGCACTACAACTCAGTGCAAGTTGCGTCACTCAATGATGAAAAAGAGTGCAATGAAGAGGATGATGCTTTAAAATAAATTGACATTTCTGTTTAGTCTTGTTTCAAATTGTACTGCCAGGCATTTAGTTAAAATATCAAACAATTGCCTATGAGAGAATGAGAGAGCTGTCTTTGAAAAATAAACGGTACAAGAAATAATTCTTAAGTTGCTGTCCTTGCTGTTTGTGCTAACTCATTTCCATAACCCCGATATCTATTGCATAATTTATTTTTAGTAGGCTATTTATAATAAAATGTTAATGGTAAATTTTATTACAAATCAAATTTTTAATCGTTTTCTCTTTTTTTTTTTATGACTGCTAAGAAGGGTATTAGGGTAACATCAAATACATTTACTGAGTAAATTTTTAATTAAACTGAGACGTTTACTGAATATAAACAATGAAGTAATATTTCTTCAAGTTAAATTTTAAAAGTCAGTTGATAAATAAGTCATCTTTTTTAAAAATCCTCTTTCATTAAATATGGTCACATTTATTCATGAATTCTTTTTGTTACCAGAAATTTGCTCTGGTAGGGAAATAAGTTAGTCATGTTTAGATCTTAAAGGTTTCTTTGAAATTTTTTTGTGTATAAAACATGTAGCCTATCAGGCGTCGCTTTTGAAAACATCACTAATTTGTATTAATGTTCACTTTCTTCTAATGGAAATTGGAGATTTCCAACTGATAAACTACAACATAGATATTTGTCAAAATCAAATTAGTTTCACATGGGAACTTGCTGGTTTAAAGCTACTGTGAATGTTTTCAATTTTAAAATTTGAAAATATTTTGTGGCATATTCTCTGTTTAATTATTAAGAACCGTGGGTTTTGTACTCAACTCTTACCTCATTGTTTTACATAAGTAATTTAACTCTGTTCAGCCTTTGACTAAATGTTGGTACATGTACTCCTTACTGGATGTAATTTTAAATTTTGTGAACAAGAACAATAAATTACACAATTTTACTTCATATTAATTTCTTATATGGAAATTCGTACTTTACCATTAATTAGGATACCAATTAAAAGCAAGTTTTGTTTGCTTTATAATAAAGTTAAAATTTTATTGCCATAATTTATAAAGAAAGTTATCAATTTATAGATTGAAACATATCAGTAAATTAAAAGGAAAAAATTGGCCTCTTCTGCCATTAAAACATCACTCGCAATTAGCAGTCATGTTGTCATTATAGATTTGCCTTATTTAATGCAGAAATTAATAACCTACACAAAAAACTAAAATTAACTTTCTAAATACTTGCAGAAAAACTTTCGTTTGTTACTAAAACTAAATAGTTCTGTTCAGACTCATTCAGACTGGATCTTGATATTTCTCTTCACGCACAAACATTAATAGCCCTAGGGTGTCATTCATTTATCATCACACTATTCATATTTCAGTATTTATAAAGTTTAATCCACTCGCTTGTCATCTATAATTGTTCCATCTAAAATAACCGCAGTCAAGCCAAATACACTTTTGGATATGTGAAAGCAGACACCAATGAAATTTAAACCTTTCTTTCAAACTTCCTTATATCATTAACTGGTCCATTTCTGCTACATATGAGTTATTATAGCCCTTACAAATTATTTAAACTTTACACACTAGCCCATTATTGAATGCAAGTCAGTTTATTTGACATTACATCGATACCTAAAAAGTGCAAATTTAAAAAATTAAATATCAGAATTTTTTTAGGTTTAACAATATTTACCAAATGCTTCTGTGAGCCACAGAAAATGCTTTGTCGGGCCACGTATGGCTGTTTAGAATCCACCCCTTCTTTAGGAGATATTGAGGACTTAAGTTGGGGGCTTATTAAGGGTGTTGATTGTAAGAAAAATGTTTTTTTTTTCCGTCTCATGTCATTAAAAAATGACACATACATGTTCTGATAATTTGCTCTAATGATTAAGGTATCAAAATTCTTAGTTCTCAGCAATAATAAAACAACAATAATAATGTACTATCAGTCTAAAAATTCTATTTAGGGCACCTGCTAAATGCTTTTTTTTTTGTGCCTAAGCATTCCCGTTCTGCTTCATTGTTTACTGGCTTCAAAACAAAATGTTATAATACATGTATTTTAAGATTTTTCCTAATCAGCTCCATGCTTTATCTTCTATTTTTACAGTCAAACATCAAGAAAAAATAGTTATGATTTCACTTAGAATTTCGTAGAAGATAAAAAAAATGAAGGAAATAAATGACAAATCGTACTTTGATTGATATTGTGAAAGTTAGCTTGAAAAAATCGATCTAGAGAAAAATAAAATTTAACATTTACAATTAGTGTTTTTGAGTAGCTTTTTAATACATGGATTGACTAATCATATCACAGTGATGGCCTGATAAGTGACACTTGTGATGTTAGTTGTATTAATGCAACAATTATTATTATTTTTTTTTTTTTAAATTTTAAAGATCTGATGCAGTCTGAAAATTAACTAAAATGGTTTATCTTTGAATTTTTTCTATGGGTTTTGAATAAAAGCAAAAAAAAAAAAAGAATAAAAACAACCAAGATACTGTATACACTTTTATTCATTGTATTTATAATCATTATATTTTTTTTATAATATTAAGCATACATTATAAAAAACAATAATTAAGTGAAATAAATTTGACAGGCAACATTATCACTTATCATTTAGCACTATAAAATTATAATAAATAACAAAGAAATTTTCGTTAAGTTAAACATGAGGTTTCTTTATAAAATTCTCGTTGCTTTTTTTAAGTTGTAAGAATTTTGGACAAAGTTGGACAATGTTTATGAAAGTCAAATACATTAAAATCTTAAACCTATCAAACTCCTAAAAATATTTTCATTATACAGTATTGTAATTTGAAATATTTCAAAGACGATAAACACAAAGTCTGGTACAGTACTATGTACTAGCAGAAATTATATATATTAAATTACTAGGCAATATCAGATTTAAGTGTAAAAGAATTCAATACAAATAAACAAAATTAAACCAAACAGATTCTTCTTTTGGGTGACAAGAAGTAAATAAGGACACACAATTAATTAACATTCAACTCAACAATTTAATTCATGTGTCGGCTTATTTTTCTGCTGGTGTTTCTGGTTTCTGGGTGTTCTCTTCTGGTCTCATGGCGGGGAAGAAAAGTACTTCCTGTAAGATGAAATAAAACAATTATTTTCTAAAGATTGTGAACGTCATCATTCTGATTAAACAAGAAAGCAATCATTTAAAGCATTGAAGATATTTTTTCAACATAGTGCTTATGCTAAAATTGAAGTAAATCCATTAAAATGTCCTTCAATAATAAATTGCTTAAGAGGAAAAATGTACAGTATTTTGTAACTAAAATTGTATTTAAAAAAAATTTAATGCCAAGCAGATTTTAAAAAGTATGAACATAATATTCACATTTATTATCTGAAATAATGATGTTGTTCCTAAATGTGTGTGTGAAAAGTAATATTTTCTTTTGAAGTTGTCACACAGCTACCTGGGTGTAGGACCATCTTAATGCATGGCCTGTATTCAGCAGCTGGAATGGGGCTGCTGGAGCAATGAGAAACTTTCTAACAGACCAATAATATTTCCTATGATTGCGTGCTTGCCCATAATACTTTTTATAAGTCCCAGCCTGGATGGCCTGAGACTTGACTTAATATCAGTGGACAGTGGCCAACTTCATGCACTACTGACAGTGATAGATAGAACCTGTCAATTTATGGGTAATTGTCACCTGTGCTCAAGACATTTTTCTTGTCCGTTATCATTGCAATGTTCCAGCCAACTATTAGAGGGACATAACCAAAGTTGATAATGTAAAAGATGTAACAGAGGGAAAGGGATGCATTTTGGGAGCTAAAAATCAAAAAAGAAATATTTCAGAACCCAAGGAAAAACACAATCAGGCTTGTATAAAAAAATTTTTTTTTACAACTGCTTTAATGATGAAAAATAAATAGAGATTAAAAAAAAATTTCACCTTAATGTTATTCTGGTCAGTCAAAAACATTGTCAGCCTGTCAATACCGAGCCCAAATCCTCCAGTTGGAGGGAGACCATACTCAAGAGCAACACAGAAGTTTTCATCTACAAACATGGCTTCCACATCTCCAGCAGCTTTGTCCTGATGAAGTAAACAAAACAATGACTTCCATTTATCAAATGTAGAAACAAACAAAAAAAAAAGTACAGAAATTGTTTTCAGCATCAAAAAGTGTTAATTGTTAATGCACCGGCAATCTTCAATAGGTGAATTCAACAAGGCATAAAACAAACCTTAGCCTGCTGCTGAAATCTGTCTCTCTGAATCATTGGATCATTCAACTCAGTGTATGCATTGACGATTTCCTTGTGCATCACAAAACATTCTAAACGCTCTGTCAACCCAGGCACTGATCGATGTCTAAAAAATAAATGATAAATAATAATTAATTTCGCAAGTAATACATACAAGATCCCATTGGACAAACCACACTAGCTTTGTAATTTTTAATATGATTTCTTAAAACGTAATTTGTCTTTATTTATGCTAAAATAAATTGTTTGTGCTTATACATGTACTAAAAAGGAAAGCATAAAATAAGTATTTATTTCAAAAAATGTATCATAACTCAGCACTAATCATAAAAAACACTTGGTTTTGAATTACTTCTGTGGCAATCAAATCAAAGCAATAATTTTGTAATTATTTAAAGTAATTACATGTATCTTAATATCAATTACATTAAACAGAAGATAATTAATAAACATAGAACTAAATGTTATCAAAAAATTTCTGAGGTGAATACATTTTAATGACAAGAATTTAAAATATTATCGTAAATGAGAATTATAACTGATAAAACTAAGCATAAACTAAATCAGCAGGGAATGAGCAAAGTCTACTTAATAATAGTAATGTCTGTTAGGCCAGCACATTATTTCTGGCCATAATACTTTCATAAATTTTAATTTATTCTGCCACAATTTGATTTATGGATCATACAAAGACCACCTGATAATCTAAACGTGTAATTTATCTATTATCAATACCATGTTTAACCAAAGAACAGTTTAAACATACCAAGAATAGTCAGCACAAAATACAGATAATCAACATTTCAAATTACAAACCCACTATTAAATGCATACACTAGACCAGCAGCGAACTTTTGGACCTCAAAAATCTACTAAATTGAAGGATTTCATTCAAGCAGACCACTAAATTCAAAAGTTTATTCCTGATGACCATTAAATTCAAGAGTTTCATTCCAGCAGATCACTGAATTCACGATTTTATTCCATTGTACCACTTTTGTATGTGTGCATGAGTATCAGTAATTATGGATGTGTATTTTTAAATGAAAAGAGAAAATATCAATTAAGGCTTAAATTCAATATATCATTATCATTTAAGCACATCATTGCTCTTGTATATATTTTCACAAATTTATTCAAAAATGTATACAATAATAGTTTTACTGTTAATAAATAAAAAAAACTTTTGCTGACCACCAGTTGCTGACCAGTGAATTAAGAGATCAACATCAAGTATCGAGCAGCAGGAAAAAAAAAAGTCTTACGTTTTGGAAAGTGGACTCATAATTTCTGGATGTTCGATGATGAAAGTGGGATTTATGATCTTGTCTTCTATAAAATCTCCAACCATCTGAAAAGTAAAAAAAAAATTTGTAATGCATCGATATGAAAAAAAAATACTTTTTAGAAAGAAAACAAGAGAATGAAAATCTATGTGTCCTTTTAAAAATAACATTTGTTTAGTTAATTTTAAAAATAACATTTGTTTAGTTAATTTTAAAAATAACATTAGTTTAGTTAATTTTAAAAATAACATTTGTTTAGTTAATTTTAAAAATAACATTTGTTTAGTTAATTTTAAAAATAACATTTGTTTAGTTAATTTTAAAAATAAAATTTGTTTAGTCAATTTTAAAAATAACATTTGTTTAGTTAATTTTAGACATAACATTTGTTTAGTTAATTTTAAAAATAACATTTGTTTAGTTAAATGCCTTAATAAATCACCAGTCTATGTTTATATTAGAGGATGAGGGAAATAATTTCAGAAATTTTTTTTTTTACTTTTTATCCATGTCTCGCCTTTAGATTTTATTGGTCTAATAGGTTTATTCAACTATCAGGAAAGCCGTTGCCTCACTAAATGAATCCTATACATGTATATACTTTCACAGTATTCTTATGAACTATGTTTAAAACACTGAGCTATAATATAACTGTAGTGCGCATTTATCATGTTTTACTATTAATTGGTTGTCCATCATAGTTTTAAACCATATTGGTGTCTTGTTCACTTGCATATTAAAATTTTCACAATAACACTGTCTCAATCAATTTATATAGCCGGATATATAAGCAGACATAAAAAAGACTTTGGCTGGCAAAGATTTCTATAACTATTAGCTTTCTTCCACTGTTTAATGCTTTCTTCCACTGTTTAATGCAGTTAAGGTTTTTCTCTTAAGATTAAAATATATAAAGTATTGTTTAGCTACAAATATACATTAATTAGGTCAATTTGAACATTTGAGATGATGTTTCTATGCAGCCATTTTGAATTGTCTACCATTGTAAAAACTACATCAACGAGAAAAAAAACTGCTAACAGCAGAAATACATCACAATCAAATTTTTAGGGTTCAAAAATAGCAAATATGGTGGTAGTCGGAAATAGTGATCCAAATGAATTATGTGAATACTATTTAGTATATTGTTACAACTTGATATTTTACAGAATGACACACACACAGGACACGTGGGTTCAATAATGACTAGACTGATAATTTATTTATTATACAAATTATATAAACATTAATTCCATAACCACAAATAAATTCACATAGGAAACAAAAATCACTGCCGGCCACAAGCGAATCCAAAGTGTAATCTCCAGGTCACCAACAACTTGTCCTTTCAAAAACAAAAACCAATTCACTACACATGTCCGGTCCACACCTACAAAAATCAGGTCACGTCACTGGTCTTCACACATCGTCCTCATCTCTTGTTTTTACACACCTGTCCAGGTGACGACTGGTCCAGCG